>QLPI01014344.1:0-10781 GCA_003314275.1 Chroogomphus rutilus | reverse complement strand
GTTGGGTGCAAACTTGCATCTCACCCCTGAGAGACCAATCTCAATATATTGTATTTATATATAGATTTTGGTATCATTCTGTGCGCTTTTGAATTCTAAAATTTCCTCACATTTATTTGTATTTCTACCCTCAATATTGAGGGAGTTATTCATTCTTTACTATGTACGCTACTTACGGGCGCTTACCCATGCACGACGCGACGCGCGTGGCCAGCTCCCTGGATTTGGAACCGGCAGCCTAGCTCAAACCTTCGATAGGGTCAAGGGCCGGTTGCAGGGTATATGCGGGTGAAACACAATCCACGTATGCTTCCCTCCTCAGTTGTTGACTACACTGAGGAGATAAAATAAATAGATTGGCTATAAATTCTTCAAACCTACTGCAATTCACTCATAATCTCATCACTTTGCACCGAGCAAATACTGAGAAATTGTATAGTCACAATATAATCTTTCAGGTTATTGGGCCCCGGATCCCACATCCAGACCTTTTTTCCGACCTTTGCTCCTTTTTTTTGACCATGACCACTATGGCTCTGACTACCACTGACCTTCTCCCCTCCTCTGTTCCAAAACTCATGACGAGTGGCCTAAATTGGACAGCGTTCTCGATGCATTTCCAGGATGCTGTCAAAGCAAAAGGGTTGTGGGGGTATTTTGATGGCACAATTACCCAACCAGCAGTCAGCAAACCACCAGCTGCCGGTGAGGAAGATGCCCTTGCAAAATGGGTCAAGGAGGACCATACTGCTAAAGCACTTCTGACTCACCGAATCCCCAACTCCACCCATACGCATCCATAGCAAACCGTCCTTGAAAGACCGATGGGACCGAAATACTCATCAAAAGGCGCCTTTGCTCAAGCAGACCTGTGTACCCAGTTCATGGACTCTAGATGCCCGGATAAAGGGAATGTCTGCAAATTCCTTGATGGACTTCGTGTCAAAAGAGAAGAGTTAGCCACTTTCGGAGTAGACATCGAAGTAAAAGATTACCGGTCAACCATCATTAAGTCTCTTCAACCTCACATCTCTGCCTTCACATCAAACCTGCTGGCCGGTGCCAGGTTGTATAGCACCACGAAGACGATTGACCCGGACGAACTCATCACCTTAACTCTGAAGAATATAAACGCCATGCAGCACAGAGATCCTGTCATTCCAGTCATACAAATGATAAAGCCAACGATAAAGATGAAGCTATGTTTGTGTCAGTCAATACAAGAGGAAAGAGGTCAGAGCACAAACCGAAAGGAGCTTGCTGGAACTGTGGTGACAAAGGGCACTATAGGAATAAGTGTCCTAAACCTGTGCGCATTACTGGAGATAAGAAAAACGACTCACAGACAAAGAGTGGCACTGCCAATGCTGCTGTCGAATCCAATCTCAAAATTGAAAGTGCCTTTTTGGCCGATGTGTTAAGATCGCGTATCCGGCGCTTAGCTAGTGTCCTAGAATTGCTTCCGAGGATTCCCAACGTCCTTTGGAGTTCCGTGTTTCTGGGGTATTCGGATTACGGTGGTCGGTTTGGACGGAGGGACGGAAGGATAGGAGTGCACGGGGTTTCGGACTGTTTGCGGTTTAGGTAGATCGACTAGTCGCTCGAGTGGTGCAAGGTCGCAGGGACTGGCTTCAACTTATGTGTTGCACCCTCCTCGATTGTCTGTCCCTAATTTCAGAAAGTCGGAAAGTTACCGGAACTGAATCGGAACTATGATGCAGAACTAATTCGATATTTGTACTGGCGAATAGTCCAGTCAACTAGTGGTTTATATACATGTGTGTCCTTGTACTATCTAAGGACAAGGGGATGGGAAAAATACAAGGGTCTAAATGGGGGGTGAAAACAAGGGGTGAGGTATGCATCAGTTTAAGGTTGTCTAAGTGCAGAACCTTGTTTTCCGAAGTTGTGGAAAATGTCGGGGTCGGACGCCATGGTTTTCCAGTCGGGTTTGCGGAAGGTGTTTCGGAGAGTGGTCTGAGTCGGTTCATAACAGTATCCCCCCTTTAGGGCCAAGCGCTTGAGGTCCTATGTCCGTTGAAGCAGTGATTAAGGCAGATATGATCGTGGGAGTGTTCGTGGGTGCCTTGTAGCTTGTAGGCCCCGGTATCCGTTTGCCTATAAAAGGGGGTTCCTCAGGGTTGGCAGGTTTTCCCTCAATGGATGACACAAGTTTGCAACGGACGGAAAATTCTCAGGCTTCCTCCCAATCCTTCCTGAATGGGGGGTCCCCGGTGGTTTCCCGGGTGGTCCTGGAAAGGGCCATGTGGCATTTGAGAAGTATCGAGGATGAACTGGCGGTCCTTCGGGCTCGTGCTATCGGAGATGGTTTCCCTTCTGGTGAGCGGGTTCCTCGGACGTTCCTTTTCTTAGATAACCTCTCCTTCTTGTAAGAGCCCGGGCAAGTCCCCATCCCTCAACCTCCCGGAAGCATCTCCTGTGGTCGCTCCAAGCCGGAGCCCTTCCTTAATAATCTTGAGACCCGGCTGTTGGCCCAGTGGGTTCGACACCTGGGGCTTGTGACCGCATCCGCCGATGCACCTGGCAGACCATTGTCGGAGTCGGAGGACCCGGGTGCTTTCGATCAGAATTCCGCGTTTGTTGCTCTTCTGGACCGGGTCCGGGAGGAGGCGGTCCAGTCCCAGGGTGCTTTGGAGGCGGCTGGGGGTTGCTTGGACGTTTGGGCATTGATGACGGAAAACCGTCCGGAGGAGATGGCACAGATCGTGCGTCTCTCGTCCCTTTTGTTGTCGGTAGTTGAGGGTCGGGTGGAGTCTGGGTTGAGCGTGCCACTCGCGGGGTTCATGGTTCCCAATGACAGCGAAGTGTCTGAGGATCCTGTCCTCTAATATGCGTCTAGCTTGAATGATTAAAATGGCTTTTATTGTTCAATAAGTTATGGTGTCTGGTCGGTAGTGTTTTGCCTCTACGGGCCCGGTTTGAGCAGGTACGTGCGGTGAAAGTCGGAGACTACTTCCATAGCGTGTGCCAACTCCGTTGCAGGAAGCCAAGAGGTTTCTTCTTCCGTTCCTTCATACCCTGCCCATCTAACTAGGTATCTGAGTTGACAGCCGTGGCGTCGGTCGATCTTTGAATCCAGGATTTCTGCTATTTCGTATTCCGGCTCCCCGTCGATTTTGACTGGTGGCTGAGGGGGTATCGTTCGACCGGGGAAGGTGTTGGGGGTTGACGGTTCTAGCATGGATACGTGGAAGACAGGGTAGATCGACCGCATGTTTTTTGAGAGACGGAGGGTGTAGGATACCGGTCCCACCTGAGCTATGACTTCGTAAGGGCCTAGGTATTTCTCGGATAATTTCCGGGATAGTCTCGTGGTCCGGATGTTGTCTGATTTGAGGAAGACTCGATCTCCGATCTTGATTTCCGGTGCTTGGGTGTGCCGTCAATCTGTGGAGGCGGTGTACCATTGTTGGGCGGCAGCCATGTTTTCGCAGAGTTCCTGGTGTAGTTCGTCTAGATTTACCGCGAAGTCGCGTGCCCTGGAGGAAGCCAGGTCTCGTTCGGGGTGGAAAGTGATATCCGGGTGGTATCCTTTATTGGCAAAGAAGGGAGAGATACCGGTCGTGGCGTTGGGGGCGTTGTTGTAGGCGAACTCTGCGATTGGGAGGAGGTCTGCCCAGTTGTCCTGCTGGTAGCTGCAGTATACCTGGAGGTACTGCTCCAGGGTTTGGTTCATTCGCTCCGTCTGGCCGTCGCCCTCTGGATGGTAACCGGAGGTGAAGTGCAGTCTCATATCCAAGGCCTTTCCCAGGGACCTGAAGAAGGCGGACACGAACTCCGTTCCGCGGTCCGAAGTGACATGCGACGGCACCCCGTGTTTGGAGAACACGTGGAGCACGAACAGTTTGGCTAGGATAGGGGCCGTGATGGTGTCGTGGGTGGGGATGAAGATGGACTGCTTAGTGAGTCGGTCCACAATGATGAGGATGGAGTCAAAACCGGCTGACGGGGGTAGCTTTTCGATGAAGTCCATCGAGATGGAGTTCCATGGTCGTGTAGGAACTGGCAGCTGTTTCAGGAGGCCGTATGGCCGATGTCTTTGCGATTTGGCCCGCATGCACGTCGTGCAGGATTTGACATAGGACTTGACGGTTTTTTGGAGTTCGGGCCAGGTGTATTCCCGTCTAACGAGGTCTAGTGTTTGGTTTTGCCCGAAGTGTCCAGAAATGGGGTGGTCGTGCTTGTTCTGCAGGACCCGTAGGCGGAGGTCTCTGCTGTTGGGCACGTAGATGCATTGGTTAAGGAGGAGGAGGCCGTCTGGTGAGGCTGACCATTTCCCGTTGGGGTTGTCGAACTTTCCCGATGTTTCTGCGTCGCTCCGGGTCGCTGCACGGATGTCGTTATGAAGCCGTTCCGTGTCCATTATCGTGACTGCTCGGAGCGTAGGGAAGTATAGTGATGTGGCCCGAAGGGATTAAACCAGTTGTTCCATGGTGAATATGGGTCGGAGGTTGTGGGGGTTGACCGTGGCATAGCTGTTCCCTCCCTCCTTTGGGTAGATGTCCCATCGTCTAGTCAGTGCATCCGGTTTGGCTCCGAGGCGTCCGGGGCGGAAGCGGATGATCATGTTGAACTGTGAGAGAAATTCTGACCAACGGACCTGCCGGCGGGTGAGGAGCTTGGTTGTTGAGAAGTATTCCAGGTTTTTATGGTCCGTGACTACATCAACAGGGTCCGGGGACCCTTCTAGGTAGTGTCGCCAAGTTTTGAAAGCCTCGTAGATCGCGAGTAGCTCCTTATCGTGCATGTCGTAGTTTAGCTCTGGTGGTGTGAACATCCGAGAGTGGAAGGCGATTGGATGTATGTCGTTGTCCATAGGGGAGACCGTCGATAAGATGGCTACGAGGGCATAGTCAGAGGCATCTGTCTCAATGATGAGACGGGAACCAGGAATCTATTGGCTCAACACAGGGGCCATTGTAAAGGCTTTTTTGAGGGTTTCGAAAGATGTCCTGCAGCTATCGGTGAAATTTGGCATGTCTTTCCGTGTCAAATGGGTTAGCGGGATCGTCATGTCGGAGTAGTTGAAGATGAAGCGCCTGTAGAAGTTTGCGAATCCGAGGAAGGACTGTACGTCCTTGACCTTGCGTGGTTCCGGCCAATCCTGAATTACTTTGATTTTGTCATTAGCCATGGTGAGGCCGTTCGGGGACAGGATGTATCCTAAGTATTCCACGGTGTCGGCATGAAACTGGCATTTGTCAGCATGGGCATACAGGTGGTTTTTTCGGAGATGCTTCAGCACTTCGCATACATGTTTCCTATGTTCTTCGAGGTTGTCAGAGTATACTAAGATGTCGTCTAGGTAGACCAGCACTGATACGTCGAGTAGGTCGGAGAAGATGTCGTTCATGAGGTGTTGGAAGGCTGCCAGGGAGTTGCTTAGTCCGAAGGGCATAACGCACCATTCGAAGGATCCGTATCGGGTGCGAAAAGTGGTCTTCCATTCGTCCCCTTCTTGGATGTGGACAAGGTGATAGGCGTGCCGTAGATCTATCTTTGTGAAGATCCTGGCCTTGCAGGGTCTGTCGAGTAGGTCCGAAATGCGGGGTAATGGGTACCGGTCTTTTTTTGTGATTTTGTTGAGTCCTCTGAAATCGACACATAATCGGAGGGAACCGTCTTTTTTCCTGGCGAATAGGATGGGTGCTCCACCTGGCGATCGGGATGGACGGATAAAGCCCATGGATACGTGTTCGTCTATGAATTCTCGCAGTGATTTTAGTTCACTCTCTGACAGGGAGTAGATCGGACCGAAGGGAGGGGAGGTTCCCTCGTCGAGTTCTATTCTTAAGTTGTAGGGCCGATGTGGGGCCAAGGTGTTGGCTCGTTTTTTACTGAAGACATCCTTGAACTTATGATATTCGCCTGGAACATTGGTTAGGTCTACGGGGCCATCTTTGTTTTTGTCCAGATCGGAAAGGAGAAGCTGGAAGGTTTGGGTTCCTTCCATCTTGGAGATGCGGGCGAATGCTACCGCGTTGACCAGTGCAACTTTGGGTGCGATGGGCATTTTCTTCGGAGGGTTGGAAGGACGTCATGTGGGGGCTATGGTTTCTGGTGGTTTCGGGGGGTCGGATGGTGACAGAGTTTTGAACAATATACTACCCAATGCCCAATCAATCAATGGATTGAAGCGGGTGAGCCAGTTGTGTCCTAGTACTACCAAGCAGCTTGAGTCTAACGGAGTTACGAAGAAAGTTACGGAGTGTTGTTCCCCTTGGGGAAACCGGATCGGGAGTTTGACGGTTTTGCATATCGAAAAGTTCGAGGAGCCGTCAAAAAGTCTCAGCAGGATTGGTGTTATATCGTGGTGCTTGAGGTTGTGTCTCAATACTAGTTCTGAATCGAGGAAGCAGTGTGTTGACCCTGAGTCAACGAGGGTCTTCAGGCTGTGGCCCGGCAGGGAGTCAGAGGTCAGATGAACGGTCAGTGAATTGGGGCTTGAGAGGGCGGATGCATTGAGCCTAAGCTCTGTTGGTGCGTTGATGGTCATAAAGCCTCCCGTGGTCGGTTCTGGTGTTTTCTGAAATGTTTTTGCGGTAGCGCATTCCATGGCAGCTGTGGAGGAGGGTTTGGGGCAATCTTTTACTACGTGGCCTTCCTTCCCACAAAAGAAACAGAGGTCTTTTTCAAGACGGCACTGTCGTTCTTGCGCAGTGAGTTTTCCGTCTGTGCCGAGTTTGGGTGAGTGTTGCTTGTCCGGCATCTGGCTTGTTTCTGTGTCATTTTCTGATTTCTGTTCCCAGTATCGGGCATCGATGGTTCGCGATAGAAGATGGAGTTGTGTTAGGGAAGGGGGTTTCCCTACTCTAGATATCTCGTCCTTGATTCTTCTGGGTAGCCCTTTGTAGTATTGGTGGTGGAGAGCCAAGTCATCCCAGCGTGTGCGGACGGCGAGGCGATTGAATTCGACCATGTAGTTTGTGATGCGTTGCTCGTCGTGCATGTGGAGTTTCTCGAGGTCAGTTTCGGCCTCCCCTTCTGGGTCGTGGGGGCCAAAATTGTTTCTTAGTTCGGAGACAAATTCATTGTGGTCGTGGAACCAGGAGGGTTCATCGTGATTGGTGAGGGCAGGCTCGAACTAGTCCAGGGCGGTCCCGGTCAGGTATGACAAAGTGTAGGTCACCTTGGAGCTATCGGAACTAAAGTCATCAGGGCAATCTCAGAAGATTAGGTTGCATTGTACTAGAAAGGCTTGTATTTTCCTTGGGTCGGACTCATCGAAGGGATCCGGGCTCCGGATTTTCATGGGAGGGGTCGCTTTCTTAGAGGTGGAGAGGCTGTTTGCTAGTAATGTGATTGCTCTGACGAGGTTTGTCACGTTACTAGGGTGATCCAGGGGGTTCTGAGGTGTGGGGTTTTTGGATCTGATGGGTGGTGGGTGGTTCCGAGAAATAGGCATGCGATGGAGGAAGGGCCTAGTGAGGCTTTGTAGGAGTCGAGCCCGAGTCTTGTTTCTCATGACGATCAGGAGTGTGAGTATGAATATACTGTTAAGATCGTGTATCCGGCGCTTAGCTAGTGTCCTAGAATTGCTTCCGAGGATTCCCAACATCCTTCGGAGTTCCGTGTTTCTGGGGTATTCGGATTACGGCGGTCGGTTCGGACGGAGGGACGGAAGGATAGGAGTGCGTGGGGTTTCGGACTATTCGCGGTTTAGGTAGATCGACTAGTCGCTTGAGTGGTGCAAGGTCGCAGGGACTGGCTTCAACTTATGTGTTGCACCCTCCTCGATTGTCTGTCCCTAATTTCGGAAAGTCGGAAAGTTACCGGAGCTGAATCGGAACTATGACGCAGAACTAATTCGATATTTGTACTGGCGAATAGTCCAGTCGACTAGTGGTTTATATACATGTGTGTCCTTGTACTATCTAAGGACAAGGGGACGGGAAAAATACAAGGGTCTAAATGGGGGGTGAAAACAAGGGGTGAGGTATGCGTCGGTTTAAGGTTGTCTAAGTGTGGAACCTTGTTTTCCAAAGTTGTGGAAAATGTCAGGGTCGGACGCCATGGTTTTCCGGTCGGATTCGTGGAAGGTGTTTTGGAGAGTGGTCTGAGTCGGTTCATAACACGATGAGCTCTTTGAATCTGACTCAGAGCTCCCAGAACTGGTGTCAGTCTCAGACTCAGACTCTATATCGAGGTTATAGAGAAGAGCAAGGAAGACTGGTTCTCCAAGATCGCCGATGACCCCGACAGTGAAAACAAGATGGAAAAGTCACCTGTAACTGATGAAAGCGATACTTTTTCGCTTATCAGTGATGACTCAAACCTCACTGGCATCGATCTGGAAGATGTGCATGCTGTTTGTGTCGAAATTGACAAATTGACTGCAAACTCACCTTGTGTCGAAGTTTACGACTCAGGGTGTACAAGGCATATTACACCCTATCGCGATGAAGTCAAAAACTTTGTCGAAATTCCTCCTAAGTCATTCCAGGCTGCAAACAGACAGAGTTTTAATGCAGTGGGAACCAGAGAAATGGTTATTGATGTACCAAATGGTGTCAACGTCTCCAAACTGAAGCTCTCAGATGTTTTATACTCACCTGATATGGGTTACATGCTCGTGTCGGTTGGACGACTCGACGATGCCGGTTTTGCTGTAACATTTGCAGATGGCAAGTGTGTTATACGCAGGCAAAGTGGAGAGCAAGTTGGCTCAATCCACAAATCCGGACGAGGCTTATACCGAGTCATCCATGAGTGTGATATAGCAAATTCTGCAGCAGAAACACTCACTTTGGAACAACTCCACCGTCGCCTAGGTCACATTTCACCTGAAGCAGCCAAAAGACTAGTCACTAGTGGTTTTGTAATGGGGATCAAGTTAGATGGGTTACCTTTGATGGACCCCTTCTTTTGCAAATCCTGCATATATGCAAAAGCGACTCGCAAGTCTGTCCCCAAGATGCGAGAAGGCAAATGTGCCTCCAACTTTGGCAACGAAGTACATAGTGACCTGTGGGGACCAGCCCCAGTTGCGACAAAAGCTGGAAAGCGTTATTATATCACTTTCACAGATGATATGACACGGTTAACTCACTTACACCTTCTGCGCACCAAAGATGAGGCCCTTGCTGCCTACAAAGAATATTGCTCCTGGTGTGAGACTCAGCTCAATGCGAGTATCAAGACTCTACATTCAGACCTAGGTGGAGAGTACCTAGGGAAGAACTTTGAGCTTTATCTCAAGTCAAAGGGGACAGTGCAAAAACTTACCATACATGACACTCCTCAGCACAACGGTGTAGCCGAGCGACGCAACCGAACAATTGTAGAGCACATACGAGTGCTCTTGCATGCGAGCAGTCTTCCAAGATTTCTGTGGGGAAAAGCTGCTCATCATGTAGTCTGGTTGATGAACAGGACACTCACCAGGGCTGTCCAAGATAAAACACCTTATGAAGCCACGCTTGAAAAGAAACCCAACTTACGGGATGTGCATGAATGGGGAGAGAAAGTCTGGGTTGGTACAGAGAGTAGAGACAAGCTGGGTGGACGTGTAACTGAGGGGCGTTGGTTAGGCATCGATGAATGCAGCAAGGGTTGTCAAGTTTACTGGCCTGACAAGCAAACAGTTACCATGGAACGCAATATCTACTTTGACCTGTCAGCTTCTCATATCGAGGGGGAGGAATGGCAAGTAGTCGAAACAAAAACTGACCCACCAATGCCCAAACCAACTGTCACCGCTGCACCTCTTATCCCTGAAATGAATCCAATCAATCCCGAGAGTGAAATACCTGCAAAACGAATATGCAAACCCAGTCAGCGCATCCGGGACATTCTAGAAGGTCACAGCACCTCAACTCACCTACTATCTGACCCTGCTATCGCAACTGGAATCCAACTGCCCACCATCACAGAGAAAGCTAATCAAGTTCTGGAGGGAGAGGGATTAGCTGATTGGATGATGCTGACAGAAGACGCAAATGAGTACTTACTAGTGGCCAAAACAAGCGAGGTCGAGGCTATAGAGCCCCGATCATTGGCAGAAGCGAGATGCCGTCCAGACTGGGAGCTATGGGAGAGTGCTATACATGAAGAATTAGCTGTACTAAAGGAGGCTGGGACTTTGTCAAGTACACGTACCGAGGATCCGGTAACTCGGCGGTACCGACTAAAATACTCCATTAGTAACCAAGTACGAACCATTCAATAAGTTGTTCTCGGCCAGACGCACATATCGGTCACATTCCTCATTCCCATCCCATGCCTACTCCTCACTCCTCGGTCCGCCTCACCTCGGGACTTCCTGCCCTTGTGTTATCCTTGGCTGCAGCCTTGTTTTATAGTCTGTCAAGTACCGTACCGAGACACATCTATTTGGCAATGCCGACCGAGCAATCACCCCATATCCACGACCAAGTACCCGCGTTGCATGCATGACACTTGGTACGCCGGTTTCGGCTCGGCACATCCACCATTCACACTCCCTGTCCCCACCCCTCAACCCTTCTCACCTCGGGACTTCCTGTCCTTGTACTATCCTTGGTTACAAGCCTTGTCTTATAGTCTGGCACCTCCTATTGTCCTATCCTTGGACACATTCTATTATCCTATCTTTTATTGTTTTATCCCCGCGTTGCATTCCTTATTCTAATTTTATTCGTTGTGGACAATAACCACATGCTCTGCATACCTTATTGTTCCACATTCCTTATTCCACATGTCGCTTCTTAACCTATATAAGGAGGACATGCATGTACACATTTCCTCATTCTGGGTATCGACTAGGCTTAGGCCCTTCTACC
>QLPI01014341.1:0-10669 GCA_003314275.1 Chroogomphus rutilus | reverse complement strand
AAATTCCGGGTCTTGGGACAGAGTTCTCTCGACCTGTAGATCTAGATCCTAGAGATACATTGCACGATTGCAATGTTGAAACTTGGCAATGAACGTTCTATCTCTGCATCCAACAGTATGTCGGCCCTTTTACTTCCCTGTTTATTGCAATCCATCATATCGACAGCGCATCTCAATAAATCAATGTTCCTATCGCGGTTCAAACTTCTTAATCGGCCAATAATTTGAGTCCGCGTCTGTGGCGTGGGAAATCAACAGAAGCTCTTCACACGCTTAAGACTCGACTGTTTGCGCACTAATGAACGTGGCATCCAGCTACATGGACACACCCTCTGGGGAGAGATTATATGAATCCCATGACGACACCTCCATAGGATCAAGCAGGCCTGGCTCGCCGAGTTCCATGTCGGACGAAGTATCACAGTCCAATTGTCAGACCATTGATGGCCCAAATTCTGCCGCTGATGGCGTTCCTATACACCAGGCGAGGGAGGAAGAAGACCCTGTGGAAGAGAAGAACAGCAGCGAACAAGAAGTTGCGGCTGCTCTGGAAGAGTGGGAAGAGGAGCCTGTCCCTGGTCTCTTGTCAACACGGAGACTATCACCCTTGCACACGGCTCGGGCCTTGGACTCCGAGTCAGCGTCGGCTCCCACTAAGGGTGCCGATGTGAACAGAGACAGTGCGCGATCGAAAAATGAGCCGCAGGCCAATCCATTATCACCATCCGGATCCGCGTCTCAAGATTCTCCAGAAAATTCAACGAATAACCATCTCCCGCCAAGTCCCAAGGATCTTCCGCAGCCATCACTTCCTCAAGAGCCTGCAGCTTTGGTATCCTCCGAGTCGACTTTTTCGGTCAAACCTGGCTTCTTAAAGGAGCAGCGCCAAGCTGCTGTCGATCATGCGTCACCCTCTGAGTCTCAAAGTTTAACGAATAACCACCCTGCTCAACCACATTGCTCAGAGTCGGAACAAAGCATGCCGCATGTCTCAGAGAAGCAGAAAAATATACCCTTGTCAAGTGTTCCAGTAGCACAGTCGTCCCAGCAACTACGTGACAACGGCGTCTCGTCCGTCGACTCGGCGCATGTGCGCCCTTCTCTCCACAGTGTGTCTTCTCCTTGCATTCTGATCTCCGCCCTACCGGCACGCTCATGCTACTACTAAAATTCGCCATTCACGCACGCAGTGACTGCGCAAGAATTCTCCGAAGCCAAAACGATCATCCTCGACCTGCTAGGGTGGGGCGTCCCCTCTGAGTACCTGCTGCGCTGCGGTCTTGCGCGCGAGTCGATATATTACACATTCACCGAACTGAACCTGCGGTACTTATAAGTTTCGAGTGCTTTGAATGTCGTGTTGATTTTTGACTTGCTTTTCGGGGCGCTTTGCGCGTCTACTTTTATGCTAGATTACCGAGTGACTTTAATACCGAGGGTATCGTCCCATACGGACCTCCGCCACATTATATGGTGCCTCGGTAGCGAAAAGGGGATGGCATCTACGTGTTCCATATGAAGGGGGTTATTTAATTGGCACGTGACCCAGTTTCTTTTCAAACGGCACTGGGGCGTACGTACTTCTTCGTCGCTTAGTATGCCGCGCACGCATACTTTGGCGCTCTCGTGCAGTGCGGGACACGGAAATATGTGCAGAATATATACCCGAGGTACATGCTGCGATGGGAATGCGAGAATTACATATCTGTCTTTAACACGTTGCGCGTTAAGCAACCTCGTACACTGTGCTATGCACCTACCGTCGCCATATAATCTATACCTGTAATCTTTCGAAGGAACAAAGGGAGCCATCATGCATCAACGATCACACGCAGGAACTTCTATCTCTATCACATGTATAAAAAAATCGTGTGAAAAAGGTCTGAGCTCGCACAAAAGGAGCGGGCTGGGTCGCAAAGTTTCCACTGTGCCGGCACACGAAGCCAACACCGCAGCTGTTCTGTTCTTCTGGTGAGGTGGTCCCCCTATCCTGGACCCTTGTGGAGATTTCAACTGAGAAGTCTGAATCACCGAGACGCGCGCTCCGAAGTCACGCACCGGAAGCAGGGGCGTCCCTACGCCGTTGTGCCTACATATGCTACCGTGCTTCTCGAATAGAGGGGAGATCTAGGACCGAAACTGGACAATATCTGTACTTTGGCATACCTTGCACCCATATTGGAAGTTGTGTGCGAGTCATGGGTTGGGTGTGAATGTGCAAAGCTCGTGGTGAGGCGTCAGCGTGGGCACTGTGATGAATATATATATGTGTAACTATGGGACGATGTACAATGGATATCATCTTCTGTTCGTTCACGCTGTCTCGGCTTCCAAAGTCTCAGCACGGGGACTCAACTGCAGGCCGGAGACGATAGCGGCGCCACGCCAGGGAACATATGAATGCGTGAATGAGTGTGAACGTGCAGACAGACTGAGCTAATCAGTGGTGAGCCAGGGAGGGGGTTCGTCTAAATTTGAATAGTGAATCTATGAGCAATGATAGATTCCAATTGTGAACGAGGTGAGGGGACCCGGATCCTGTAGAGCTGGGTAGCGCCTTGGCATCTGCATCAGGCGTGAGATTCCAATTCATAGGAGATTGACACGTCGATAGGGACCATGAGGCGGATCGGGATCGGGAAGGGGATTGAGGAGTCGACGATGGGGAGCAAGGGTGTAGCCGTGCACTGCGATGCCATCACGATATAGCGCATGGAATCGTTGTTTTGGAGGGAGAGCGATCTAGGATGTTCAGATATGGCGAATGGTACTGCCGAATGGGGCTACGCACCTGCCACAGCCGTGCCTGATTTCCGGCATGACGCCTAGAGCACAGAGAATCAGAACCCACGGAAATATCTGGCGTGAGTGGCAGGGGACCCTCGCTGGGCACTCACTCGGGGATGCGCCTTGTCGCTGGGGAAGGCATATCAATCGCAGTTGGGCAGCTGACTCGTTGCAAGGGTCCCATCTGGCCACATTCGGGAGAACACACACACCGGGAGACGCGTGCGTGATGGGGTGGCCGATGGTGGACCTACTTTCATGAACTATTAGCCACCATGTCTAGCTGCCGGAAACTGGCATTGGGCGACCAGTCTCGTGCATCGGAAACGGAATCGACGGATGCTCTGAGGATGACGGGCATCAGGAGCAGGCTCCATTTCCGAGTGCGCTGGTTCGCCGGGGGCGACGCCACACCCTGTATCAGAGCCCGGCCCTGCGCTCGGTGATTACGGACGAGATTCCAAACGCCAAGGGCGGCAACTAAGTAGAGTGGCAGCGTGCTCGAGGGGAATCGCGTAGATGCAGGTGCGGAAGGGACCCAAACGAGCACAAACGGACGAACACGTCTGGCGTTGAACCCGGGGAATATGTATGCCAAATGTGTATCTATATATACATAAGCAATTGCGAATATATCAGGAAAACTCTAAGTCGGGTGATCGGGTAGCCCGTCTGGGGACGAGCAGTGCTCTCGAGTCTCATTTGCAGAGATCAGCGATGGCGCCGCATGCCCTAAATGCGAAGCGAGAGGTGCGATTCCCGTTTGGGGCGCCTTCCATCTGGATGTTCGCGGGCTATATATAGGAGGAGTGACTTCTGTTGGTAACTGTGCCAATCCTGGCTGTGGTTGTGCCAGTGCCAGACGGCTTCTTGTGTGATAGCGAGGCGTGTCCCGGGAGATCATGCTGAGGGAGAGGCGGCTGGCCCCCTGGCAGCGCGCCGTGCCTTACGAGATCCGAAACATCACGTGACTGGCACCGCACAAGCTCTGCCGGGACCAAGTTTGGGCGGAGCCGGGCTGGCCGCCCGAAAGGGCGCCAAGGGTGAGGTAACCAACAAAAGGAATTCTGGCTTCCGCTTTGAGGACCGAACGAGTCTGTCTGTATCCCTTATATATCCTTTTGTCCCGTTTCGTTGCGCTTTTTTTCCCCACTCGCCCCCCTCATACGCCCAATACAGCGATATGGCCTTCCGCAGACAGCCCTCCAACCCAAATCCGTATCCGTTCGCCAACTCGCCTCCCCAGCCAGCACAGCCCGCGTCCCCTGCGGACGACTCCGCGAATCCAGCGCCCCCCGCGAGCAGGAAGCGCGCCCGTGCTGCCAGCGATGTCGGCGATGGCACCTCCACCGCAGGCGGTGCGTCGCATCCCCTCCTCTTTGTCCCTCCCTCTGTTTGCTCACCCTCCTCCCCAGACCCCTTCCACCACGAAAATGGCTCTGATGCGTCAGAGGCCTCCGATGACGGCGGCGGCAAGCCTGACAAAAAGGCGGGGCGCCGCAAAATCAAGATCGAGTTCATCCAGGACAAGTCGCGACGGCACATCACCTTCAGCAAGCGCAAGGCTGGCATCATGAAAAAGGTATCCTTTTCTCCTTTTTTGCTGCTTTCCTTTTCGGGCCCCTGCCCTGCCTTTTCCAGACCGCGAAGCTCTTCCTGCTCGCGGTTCCCTAATCGGGCTCGATCTTTCCACTATCCGATCACTCTTGCTGACGCGCCCTCCAGGCTTACGAGCTCTCCACCCTCACCGGGACCCAGGTCCTCCTCCTCGTCGTCTCTGAGACCGGCCTCGTCTATACCTTCACCACCGCCAAGCTCCAGCCCCTCGTCACCCAGCCCGAGGGTAAGAACCTCATCCAGGCCTGCCTCAACGCGCCACACGGCGCGATGCCCTCCTCAATCCCTGTCGGCGCTCCCCTCGGCCGCAGCGCTCCAGGCAGCGCCAACAACGCCGGCGGCATCGGTATCGGCGGCGGGCCCACGGGCGGGCGCAACAACGTACCAGGCGGCCTCGCCATCTCTGGCGGCGAAAAAGACTCAGACCCTGACCACCAGGATGACGACGGCCGCGACGACGAAGCCGTCGCCCGTGCCCAGGTCCAAGCCCAGGCCCAGGCGCAGACGCGCCGCCCCAGCAACGCCTCCGCACCCGACGACCTCAAGTCGCCCACCCAGGCCCACCGCAAGCCCTCCCTCTCCTCCCAGTCCGGGCCCGGTGCACCCAACCCAGGCGCTGCTGCGTCCCAAGCACAGGGCCAGCCTGGCTCGGCCTCGCCCACGTCTCCACACCCCCTGGGCGCGCTTCCCCCAATGCACTCGCACCACGCCGCACACTATCCATACACCTCGCCCGTCGGCCTAGGGAACGTCGGCGTGCAGATCGATCCTGCCATGTATACCCAACATTCGCATTATGCGATGCAGGGCGCCGCGCAGGGAGCACAGGGAGGCCAGGCGCCCCAAGGCGGGCAGCCGGCGTACATAGGCGGTGGCGGACACTGGAGTCCGGGCACCCAGGCTGGGTACGCGAGGAGGTAGACAGAGACGCTTTATCAAATGTCGCACTGTGCGCCTGTGCGCTTCGAGGACGGGCCTTGGCGCATGGCCCGCCGTAAACCGTCTTCCCTACTTTTTGCGGTCTTCGACCACACTTACGACAACCTTACGCCCTCGCCTCGGCTCCGATTGTGTTCATGCCTGTATGCTCTACCTGTCTTCACCTCTTACCTCTCGCCTACTCTCTCACATTGACCACTCTTCCCCATTCCCTTTCCCACACCCCCACCCCCATCATGTACAATAAGCCGATACTCCGCGGCTCAACCCTCCGCACATACTCGTCATGTCCAGCAGACCTGACATGTCTGTCTTTTTTCCATCCACCGTCTTGTCTCCCTCTCGCCTGCTCTGCTTGCGTTACTTCTTTTCGTTGCGTACTGTCGTCGCGTGAATTTAAAGTGAAAGTTTAGTGAAATAAATGTCGCATATCGTGGAGTCGGCTCTTTCTTTTCATTGTCTTTTTTTCTTTTGCTTTCTTTTTGGTTTCTTTCTATTTCTATCTCTTTTTTTTTTTTGTATATAGCTATAGCGCTCTGGTTGGGTGTAAACGTGCAGGGGAATGAGAATGAGAATGAGAATGAAGAAATTAAACGTGGGGTATAGGATGTGAATTTGAAAGTGGGCTATCAAGAGGGGATGTACTTATGCATATGATTAAATGAAGTGTACATGGCAACGCACAGGCGGCGTTTAGCATGCGGTCTAGTCACGCTGAAGGTTTGAACTTTAATCTCAACTAGGACATGCAGCTTATCGTATTTGTATGCTATGTGCGGGCTTATCGGTAAATGGGAAAGGAATCCACCGTCATGGTGATTCTGCCTCCGCGGGCCCCACAAAAACATGTCACGTGCGTGCACACAGACCGGTGATTAAAAAACAACAACCATAAAGAATACTAAGCCCGGACAACGAAGTTCCTTGTTTGGAACCGCAGCATTAATTGTTTCACGGACTTTGAAAAATTTATAGTATGGTTTGTACCTTTTGTACCTATGCAGTCGACCTTCAACAAAAATATCTTTTGCAATGCAACTGCTATGCAGGCCGTTATCAGAATATAATATCAGTTTGCAGTTCTATTTCAAAGGTATGTATAGATCATGACCTAGTTGCTTATAGCAAAAAGGTCAAATCTTGGCTCTGTATACCACACCTGGCTAGATACAGCATATGCAATATAATGATTATGACCAGGCTGTTGCATCTGCACAAATAGATGCAGTTTATTTTCCAGAAAGTCATAAACCATACATTTACCTTGGAATAAAGTCTAGACCAGCAAACATTGATAAGAGTAGAGTGGAATATAAGGCAGAGTTCAAGGCATTTGATCCTGACTACCCTGCCTACTCTATTTACATAACTCACAAGTTCATGATTATATTCCAATATATCCTCCTCCTTCCAGACCCTTATCATTAGATTAGATGATAGAAAAACTACAGCAGATATGTTACCTATAACCTTGTCAAGTGCACGAACCGAGCACCCTGTAACTTGGCAGTACCGACTGAACGATCAGTCCAATTCCACATGCAAGTGACCAATCCATGCATATGTCACTTGGTACATCAGTCTTGGCTCGGCACATTCACCATTCACCTTTCCTCATTCCCATCCCTCATCCACCCTTTCCTCACTCACCATCCATCAATTCCACCCTGTCTGCTCCTTATTCCTTGACCCACCTTACATCGGGACATTCTGTGCTTGTTTTATCCTTGGCCATGACCCTATTGTTTTATAGTCAGTCACTTCCTATTGTCTTATTCTTGGCCATATTTCTATTATCCTATCTTCATTGTCCTATTCTCGTTTACATTCCTTCATTCTATTCTTGATCATTATGGACAATACCCACATGCTCTGCATACCTTATTGTTCTTCATTCCTTATTCCACATTCCACCTCTTAACCTATATAAGTAGTGCATGGATGTACATACTTCCTCATTCTGGGTATCGACTAGGCTTAGGCCCCTTTACCTCCCCTTCCCCTGTTAAGTCCTCTACTCAGGCCGACATTCTTGGCACTTCCCTGAGTTCTCCTTCTGTCCTAAACTGGTGGCATGCACGGAAAGTAGGGCACAACGCATGAGTATGTTGAAGCCAAAGGCACTACTACCGGCCTGCAGGACTTGGCCACTCACCACCCGTATCTTCGGCATTACCGAACCCTGACAAACCTAGAAATAGTCCAAGATAACTCAGTCCTCTGACTCAGCATAATACCCCTTAGGAGTAATGGATAAGGTTGTTAGATATTTATCAGTAGACTATTAGGCTCTACTATGCTGTCATCCCCAACTATTCAAACTATCAAGCACCGAAAGTGCTGAGGTTGCATGGGCCAAGTACTAATGCAAAAGTACCGACAACACGATGCTGACAGGGTATCAGCCAAGTCCAATAGACTGAGCAGATGTGGCTGGCTTCAATACTTGTGCATTGTGCCCTACTTCTGTAAGGGTAACCTATGCGGGTACTGATTCCTGGGCAATGCTGGAAGCTAGAACCAGTGGGACACCACCCAGCCCTGGCCTTCTCCCTAGGCCTGACTCAGGGACTCAAACCCTAAAGCCTACCCACAAAGCCGATCAGACACTGGTAAGGGGATCCAGAAGTGAATATATATTAAAAGAAGACTAAGTACAATATTGGTGCATACCTGGTAAGGGGATCCAGAAGAGAATGAGGTGAGGATCCCTTACCTAAGCAGCAAAACTATATAGCTGGTGACTGTGACATAACAAACCTGTCACAGCCAACAAGGAAGATAAAGCAGACAGAGAAAGAGGGACTACAATATGAAGATAAAGAAGAAAGATAAGGAAATGATTAGGAAGTAACAAGGCAGGGGAATTAAGGAAAACAAGGGAAATAAAAGGAATAAAAGGAAGAAAAGGGGATAAACCAGTAGTCCCCTGACAACTTCCATATGGCTACTGATTTCAGAAGAAAGACAACTTGGGAGGATGCCAAGAGTTTCGACCTGAGTCAGGACTTAGGATGGAAGGACTGGGGTTACAAAGTCGATATTCAGAGTGAAGAAGTATCTACATCCATACACTACTTATATAGTCTAGGAACTGGAGGTGAAAGATGTGGAACAGGGTAGCGTAAGGTATGGAAAGCATGTAGAAGTCATAACCAAAAAATAGAACAATGGACAACCGAAAATAGAACAATAGAATATGACTGAACATACTGTAAAACAATAGGAATGTAACTGAAAATAAAACAATAGAAACATCCCAAGGGAGAACGGAACAGGGCATAAAAGAATAAGCAGGGTAGGAATAATGGATGATGAATAAAGGAAAACATGAATGATGAATGTACCAAGCCAAGACCAACATACTAAGTGACTTGTAAATGACTTGGTCACCTGTGTGTGGAATTAGATGTTTAGCATTTAGCTAATATGACCAAGTGAACTGATGCTTGGTAATGTATACTTAACAATACCTCCCTCTTATGGCTGAACCTATGAAGCTGGTAAGTGGAGTTTGAAAATAAAGTTTTTGGATGCCAATGTGACATCACAAATTGTATGGGGATTTAATATCCCAGGGTCTTCTTCCTACAACCACCACCACCCAATCACATCACCCCATCACTGCCACCATCTTTCAGAAAAAATGGGATCTGACTCATATGAAGATGCCCAGCAGATTGCTGTGATCCATTAGAAGAAGGTGCAGAGACAGTGGGAGTGGGAGGAGGCTGAAGCAAAGAGGGTCGCTGAGGAGAAGGCAAAAGCTGAGGCTGAGACAAAGGCCAAGAAGGAGGGGGAGAGGAAGGCTAAGGAGGAGGCCAAAATGGCCCGAAGGAAAAAGGAAGAGGAGGAGGCTGTGGCCAAGAAGAAGGCTGAGGAAGATGAGAAGCACTGGACCAAAGAGGCTCTAGCAAAGAAAGCTGCTAATGCTGAGTGGGTGCGTGCTAATATACTCCATGATATACAGCTGATGAAGAAGGTGTATGTTAGGGTGATGCTGTTGACAAGGTCACAATGACAAGGTAATCCTATATTTATGAGCTGAAAGGGGATATTCCACCTGGTGTAGCGGTAATCCTCAGTTTATACAAGGTCTACTACCAAGAAATACATGTAAAGCTCACCTGGTGTAGCGGTAATCCTCAGAGATCAAGCTGAGGAGTCACCATCACACCAGTCACAACCCTATGCCCTACTCTGGCACTTATTACATAACCAAGAATGTGAAATGGAGATCATGTAAATGGGAAAAGATTGACCAAACTGTTAGGTATCGGTAATGCCGATAGTGCGGACAGGAATCGGCCAAGTCCTGCAGACCAATCAGGGTGGCTAGGCTTCAACATACTCGTGCATTGCACCCTGCTTTTCCATGTGTGCCACTAATTTAGATAGAAGAAAGACCTGGGAGAGTGTCGAGAGTGTCAGCCCAAGTAAGGGACTTCAGATAAGAGGAGGGAAGGTGTCAAGTACACGTACCAAGTATCTGGTAACTCGGTACTGCCGACCATGCAATCAGTCTATGTCCACACGCAAGTGACCAAAGCTGCATACAAGTCACTTAGTACATTGGTCTCGGCTTGGCACATTTACCATCCACATTCCTCATTACCATCCCTTATCTACTCCTTTCTCATTCATCATCCATTAATCCCACCCCATCTAGTCCTTATTCCTTGGCCATAACCCTATTGTTTTATAGTCAGTCACTTCCTATTGTCCTATTCTTGGCCACATTTCTATTATCCTATTTTCATTGTTCTATTCTCCTCTACATTCCTTCATTCTATTCTTGATCATTGTGGACAATACTCCCACATGCTCTGCATATCTTATTGTTCTACATTCCTTATTCCACATCTCGCTTCTTAACCTATATAAGTAGCGCATGCATGTACATACTTCCTCATTCTGGATATCAACTTGGCGTAAGCCTCCTTATCTTCTCTCCTCCCATCCGAAGTCCTCTCTTGGGCTGGCACCCTCGGCCCCTTCTGTCAGAAATCAGTGGCACGCACGGGAGGTAGGGCATAATGCATGAGTACATTGAAGCCAAGCCACCCCGATTGGTCTCCAGGACTTGGCCGATTCCCACCATTACCGTGAAGCTAGCACTATTGTAGTAGCGCTTGGCACATGCATCGGTTGGCATTCCCAATGCCTGACAGAAGGCTAGAGAATATAAACCAAGTCGATATTCAGAGTCAAGAACTATCTACATACATTTGCTACTTATATAGGTTAAGAAGCGAGATGTGGAATTGTCAAGTCCACGTACCGAGGTCCCGGAGATTCGCCAGTACCGACCGAACAACCATTCTAC
>QLPI01014338.1:0-18071 GCA_003314275.1 Chroogomphus rutilus | reverse complement strand
ATATGTATTTACAGGATTATCAACGAAAATGGCATTTCTGAACCTGAGTGATTCAGATGTTTGTGCCGGTTTGTGCCTTACTATTATAAGTTCATACTTGTCCGGCTCCAAGATCAGACGTGCGCGAGATGATCGGCTGTTTGGTAATGCAGCGTTGCCTTAAAAGGGTCATACCGTTGCGGTGCTGTACCGTCTTTACGGCTGCAAGCAGTACCCGTGAGTCCCTCTGAACCAGTGAGTATACGGTGACCGTCAGATACGGCCGTTTACAGCATCAACACCCGTGTTGCGTTTTCGGTCATACTCGGGTTCAAAAATCTTTTGGGGCGTCTACCGCCACCAGCAACCATACTCGTTCGTGTATCCTGATAAATGCTCTTGGTTCTTGGGGTATGGATAGCTGGTATCTTGCCTGTGTAAAATCGTATCCATTATTACACTTTATCGGTTATTTGCTGACATTCAGGTGTTCGTGTTCTGCATGTCCGCAGGTGTTTGTTCTTCCTGTTGGAATATTGGCATAGAGATGATTTTGTGTTAGTTATTTGGGTACTCTGTAGTTAATAGACATGCACTCGTGATTTGTTATTCCTGCTGTGTACCAATAGTTCTAACAGGTTATGGGCTCTGACCCATCGAATTGAATTTATTCATCTTGTCATGACATGACCCATGTCCAAGCCTCAGTCCCCCTTGGAAACTTGGCAATCATTTGGTAACATGGGTTATTGTGCTGATTCACTTAGTACATGTTTCACTTCTGCATGGTTAGAGCTGTAGTTTACACATGCTCTCCCTGTTTCCTTTTACTCGTGATCGTGACTCTCTTTTTCGATATAAAACCCCCAGTTCATGTATCCTGACTCCATGGTTGACAGGGAAATTATGGCTTGTTTTCTTGAGTTCCAAGATACAGCTCCCATCCATGCAGAAATCATAGTCTGATATTGCATACCTATGTTTGTGAGAGTTCTCATCTGCACCACTATATCCCTCTATCCTTATCCAACTCCTCCTATCCAGCTCACCCCATTGCCGTAAAAGCAGTAACACTTGAGCAATTCCCAACTCTGTCTGAGGCAGGAATGCTTGGCTGATCTCCATCACAGAGGAGAATTGTGAGGCATCCCTTGACAATCATAGCATTCTCCGTTACCTTCAACTGAGTTTCCTTGATCTGGAGCTGATCAAACTCCTCTAAGATGGACTCCACTTTAACCTTGGGAATGGGTGGGTGGGTGCAGTTAAATTCTATAAGGAGATGGTATTATGAGTGGTTGGTACATAGACAGACTAAGCTTACCCTTTTGTAGCTTGACTGTATTTAGGTAGACTACTCAGTGAACTTCCCATTCACTCTATTTAGCCAATGTGTATCATTCCTACAAATATCTACTAGAAGATACAGGACAAGAGTTGTTGAATGAGTGATGGATTTGTCTAGTTAGGTGAGCTCAGGGCCCATAACCTGTTGAAAATGCAGCAGAAGCAAAACTAGACAAAAGATAAGGTCTTCAGTCAACAGTAGAAGACTGTATTAAGTACCTAGACAAAAGATAAGACTACAGGTTGGTAAGTATAAGGTACTCTAGGAGTGAAGGAAAATATACACACTCTTCAGTCAATAGTAAAAGACTGAAGAGGGGAAAAACGAACGACTATGAATCTAAAAGGAAAAGCGAGCATGATGTGAAACAATACTGAGTCATAGTCCGATCGGACATTAGTCGTAGAGTATTACTTTTCAACGTCACAACAAGGCCCGCACACGCTCGCCTGCCCTTTAGCGCCGTCCCGGGCAACTCGGCGGATGACATGTATGTGGCCGGCAACAACAGATGACTAGGAGGTATAAGTGTCCTTAGCATATCATTCAGAGGTTGCAAAGGCCACAGAAGTTATGATAACCACGGAAGTCATAGAGGTGACTTGGAAAAGGAGGATGTCCCCCGACATGGGGTATCTGAGAGTGAGGGGAATGTATGGAAAGTTCTGAATGCAAATATTGGAAGTACAATGTCTGGAGGTACCACATAAACATAAGGTGCCTCATGACCATTGTTTGTTCACATCATCGTACTACTCGTTCCAAGCCAAGAAGTGTAGCTGTCAAAAAAAAATTCGCCACAACTGAGTTCGAAGTTTTCCTTCTGATCTTAAGCTGATCTGTCTGTGGCAACGTAAATCGGTCTATTGGGTTCTATGTTATAGTTTTTAGTTGAAAGGCTTCCGACACATATATGGCATTTGAGGCATCTTCCCGGATCGCGCGGACCGCTGCTTGGCGTTGAGGGCCGTCACCCATTGAAGCACCAGTAGGGTCTGGCTGGCTGTTATTGTCGATAGCAAACACACATACTCGGTAAAATGTCGGGGACGCAAGAGAAGCTTCAAACTATTCTACCTGTGCTGCTGCAGTACGGAGGACCCCTCATGACCTTCACCTTGACAAGATTTCGACGAACATGATCCGCGGTAACAATATTAAAACGGCCTCTTTGAAAAACTTTTATATTTTGCAAAATTTGCGGTCGTTTTGCAGTGGCTCTATGAACTTCTTTGCACAGGTCATCTCTGTCATCGTTGTCTCTGTCCCTTTCGTTCTGGCGCAGTCATCCATATGGAGCCAATGCGGTATGCAGGATCGATGTTCTGAATCAGGTGCTAAGAATTAACCTGCATATTCCATAGGCGAAATTGGTTGGACAGGTAATAATTTGCATCACTCAAGAAGAACTTTTCTTTTACTTATTGACAGTCTACTATCTGTGTATTGGGATTAAATTGCCTATCGATCATTTCAGGACACTGTCAGCTCAAGCTTCACTCCAACTCCCACTTACAGCTCCACATTCGGCGGATCTAGTACTTTAACTTGGCCCGCACCAATTGGCTCGTCAACGGGTACAGGTCTCAATGTAGCTGCCAGGGCTGCTGGTAAACATTATTTCGGCTCCGCAACTGACAATCCAGGTTGGTTTACAGCATCCTATCCTCCCACTTTTTCTAATCGCATTCAAAGAATTCACTGATGCAGCATATATGAAAATCCTTGATGATTTGAAGGAATTCGGTCAGATCACACCCGGAAACAGCATGAAATGGGTCTGTTCTCATCCATGCTAGCATATGTGTGCATCACACTTGAAGTTGTTTGCAGGATGCCACCGAACCGAGTCAGGGCAACTTCACATTTACTCAAGGCGACGTAGTATTGAACCAGGCTAAGGAAAATCTCCAAATTGTCAGGGGGCATAACCTAGGTACAGTTTTACCTGTAAACAATACCCAACAAGAATCTTTATCTTGCTTTAACCAGTCTGGCACAATCAACTCCCATCCTGGTCTGTCTGTTTGTTACAAAAACGAGAATATCTTTGGAGGTTAAACCATACACAGGGTTACTGGAGGCTTTTGGACGAATGAGACTTTGACCGCCGTAATTCAAGAACATATCAGTGGTGTCGCAGGCCATTATAAGGGACAAGTCTATGCTTGGGGTAAGATACAGTTTGCGTCATGTTTTTCTTCATACTTGATGTTGTTCCAGACGTCGTCAATGAACCTTTGAATGACAATGGTTTGCATCTTGCCAATTCATTCGAACAAATACCCAACCATACATCAATAGGCACATTCCGTTCAAGTATGTTCTACGACGTGATCGGAGAATCCTACATTGCCATTGCCCTTCGAGCAGCTCGTGCTGCTGATCCTAATGCTAAACTTTACATTAATGGTAAACCGTAGTTTTGCTCATTCATACATGCGCATAATAATAATGACCTGTATAGACTATAACATCGAAGGCCCAGGAGCCAAATCGTCTGCCATGATCACTCTTGTCAAGAGTCTTAAGGCGGCTGGTGTCCCCATTGATGGAGTTGGTGTTCAAGGCCGTGCGTTTAGCTCTCCTACCTGTTCTTTTGCTATTTAGACCGTAGTGTAGACTTGATCGTGGGTGAACTACCCAGCAACATCCAGTCCAATCTCGCTGCATTCGCAGCACTTGGTGTCGAAGTAGCGATCACCGAGCTAGATATCAGTAAGTCAAATCGTTTCGCTTGGATCCACCGGGTTCACACTCAAACTTACGCGATATAGGAATGTAAGCCTACAATTTGTCACAAGGAAAATGGTCACGGGCACACCATCAATTAGGACACTACCACTTACCGATTCTCTCCTGGCTCAACAACAAAAGGACTACCAGACAGTGGTTTGTGCTTGCACCGCTGTTCCAGAATGTATTGGAGTGTGAGCCACCTGTCATACTTTGGAGTCTGATGATCATGATGTTTAAGTAATCGTAGGACCATATGGGATTACACTGACAAGGTATAGTATAAATAGTTTTACAAGAGCAAGGGCACCTGATGATTGATTGAAGTACTCTTGGATTCCGAGCACTTTCAGTGGACAAGGTGCTGCATGCCCTTGGGATGAGAATCTTCTCATCAAGGTAAAATTGAAAATTTCTGGTAGAGATCATTGATCTCAGGTTCGATAGCCGGCATATGTGGGTATTCTCAATGGCCTTCACGGGGGTTTATAATTATACGAAAGATTGGAGGTGTGCCTTGTCCACTGACTATCGCGACGGGACTGAAAACACCAGCAAAATGTTCTAGCATCACGAGCCGATGATAACGTTTTGAAGTTCGTTGTATTCTCGTACGTACTTTGGAGCCGATGCAGCACCTGTATTTTCAAATACTTTTGAGAGGTTCTGACTTATGAAGTATATTTGAGCAAGATCGTTTTCAGTCCACCAAGATTTATGAGTTCATAAGCTATGAAATGAAATATGAATTCAATCAGCCCCTTATATCACAACTCACTTTATATTCAAGATGTTACCAAGCTGACAGCTTCTACTAGCTAACTAGATATTCCACACCTACCTATGACACAAGATGGCTGATTTTCACCAAGCCTGAAACTCCTGCAGCTCGGGTTAAGACTCATGGAGCTTCTGGAGGAGTTCTCCATTGAAAGGAAACCCTATACAATACTCAGTCTGTGTATAAAGGACTTAATATTAACATTATGTATGTACCTGTTCACTACTACATAGCGATGCCAACACAAACTGGGTAATGAGTATTGCCGGACTACGCCTTATATGGACTCGATTTATAGAAGACCAATATTTTCTTGATGAACATCTCGGTCCAACAATAGACTGAGATGTGAGTGCATATTTTTACCTAGATACATTCTCTACTAAATAGTTACTATTAAATTATTCACAGGTACATACATTTAGATTTGAGTCCTACAATTGACTGAGATATTATTCACAGTTCTCTCCTGTCACAACTGGTTGTTAAAATTCACTTGGGGTTATGGGCCTTGCCTTGACCATGGATACCATGCTCCCCATTGCTAACACTTTGTTCAATATCCTCCAGCCAAGGATGGCAGAAACTTGATTACCTATAAAGCCAGGATGTTAATAGCTCTTGGTGCACAAGGTCTGATGCATTATGTTACAACCCATGTCCATGGCCATCATCTGGGCATTCAAGAATATACCAGACCTGGATACTTCCTCTCAAAGCAAGTCCATTATGCCTGTTCCCACACCTGATGGGATGACATAGGTATCAAAGGTGGTCCTGCAATCCTACAATCCCACACTCCTGTGATCCCATGTTCCCATAAATATTTTATGTCCCTTCTGGTCCATCCCCTTATTCAATATACCCCTTGTTCTTTCCACTTGATACATCATTTTAGAAATACAAGGGGCCCTTTACATGTATATAAACCTCCAGTCTACTGGACTGTTTGCTAGTTCAAATATCAACTTACTCTTCTCATCTACTTACTCACTCACATACCCTGCAACTCTGAAATATAGGACCAATGATCTAAGAGGGCACAACAACACATAAGTTGAAGCCAAGTCCCTATGGCCCTGAACCCCCTAGTCATTGACTACCATATAGTCAACTAATCATGAGTCAACACCCTGTCTGTTCCTATCACCAAGCATCCATTAATCTGCCACATGTCACCCATCCACCCATCAGCCTGCTCAACCACCCACCTGTCAACCCATCCATCTATCTACCCACTAACCTGTTGCCTGTCAACCCATCAGCCCATAAATGGACATCTGCAATTTGACTCAGTCGCACAACCCTAGGCCTTCCAACCAATGGAAACCCTTTGGTCAAACCAATTAGTAAAGGTCTGACCCCATATTTAAGACATTATACTGATGGTTGTGTGGTAAAACCCTTCCCCTTCACAATTGATACAACCACAGGCAAAGCAATGAAGCTTAGAGGTTATTAGGATCTCACCACCAAGTCCTCCATTCTTTATTAGGCAATTCAGCATATGCCCATTTCAGCCATATGATCACCCTTGCATTTTCTACCTACAGTGTAGTAGACTTCCTTGATACAGAATTCAATCAAGCTTGATTTTAGCTCAAAATTTTGTAGATTAAATTTTAATAAAATTATATTACAGCTAAGAAGTGTCTAAAGAATATTTTTGCTCCATAATATGGGGGTAAAAAAGCTCTTGTTACAGCACAATAAATTATTTTGTGGAACAGGTCAAAATGTCACAGGTATCAGTCCTTGATACAAGTGTGACACCTAATTCTCTGTGCAGGGAATTGCAGCCCATTGTGATTAGTCTGTTGAAAGGCAAGCTTCTATGCGCAGGCTCAACACCTAAGACGAGTTCAGAAGTGAGTCTTAATTAGATAGAACGTAAATACCTAAGACGAGTTCAGAAGTGAGTCTGAAGAGTCGTCGTACATCGAGTAAGGTACTTATACTAAATATCGCTATTGTATGTGTGTATGTGGAAGAACAATAACGGCTAAAATAGTGTGGAACAAAGTAATGTGGGACAAAGGAATGTGGTACAAAGGAGTTATTATACTAATACGTCTCAAGCGTCAACGCATTTACAATATAGTCATCCATCTCTTCATGGCATTCTTCTTCATTTTGCTCATTTTCAACATTATCTTCATTCAATATTGAGGGGAGCTTTGGTTTAAACCCATTGTGCTTCTTTTTGCATGGACTTTATGTTGAAGATATTCGAGCATAATCATTCTTCACATCTTTGTCACCAATGGAACTATCCATATTTGGACTCTACCACAGACTATTTTTTGTTGTTTAGTGCAGAGATATGGCTCAACTTCTAACCAGAAGCTAAGCCATGAGTAACATCTTCTCTATGTATAGATAGCATCTGCTGACATCACATTATGTAGTAACTCATTTAGGTAGTTACAAAGAATACTATTCAACTTCTAACCAGCAGCTGAGCCTAACTCATTTAGCTCTGGTTGTGCATATTATTCCAACAGGTTATGGGCCCTGGTCAGCCTTGAAAATATGATGTCTAACACTACAATGGCTTCCAACCTAGAATCTGCATCACTTTCAGTACCAAAGCTCCATGATGACGGAAGCAACTGGGCTGACTATGAGCCTTGTGTACGAAGAGCTCTGGGTGCAAAAGGGCTCTGGATTTATATTGAAGGGAAAGCTACTGTCAAGCCACAGGTACTGATGAACTTTGGGACTGCCAAGGTGTCGGATGGGAGTGGCCAAGTCCTACAGGCTGGGAGTAGTGGCTTTGGCTTCAACGTACTCGTGTGTTGGACCCTACTCTTCTATGCGTGCCACTGATTTGCAACAGACAGGGTACTTGGGAGGATGCCGATGATGCCGGCCTAAGTAGAGGACTTTAACAGAGGGGAAGAAGGTAGAAGGGCCTAAGCCTAGTCGATACTCAGAATGAGGAAATATGTACATGCATGCCCTACTTATATAGGTTTAAGGAGCGACATGTGGAATAAGGAATGTGAGACAACAAGGTATGCAGAGCATGTGGTTATTGTCCACAACGAGTAAAATTAGAATGAAGGAATGGAAACGGGGATAGAACAATAAAGGATAGGATAATAGAAATGTGGCCAAGGATAGGACAATAGGAAGCGACTGACTATAAAACAATGGAGCCATGGCCGAGGATAATACAAGGACAGGAAGTCCTGAGGTGAGGTGGATCGAAGGGTGAGGAGTAGGCATGGTGGGATTAATGGATAGTGAGTGGCGTAGAGTATGTGAGGGGTAAGGACAAGGAGTGTGGGTGGTGGATGTGCTGAGCCGAGACCAGTGTACCAAGTGATATGCATGCAGCGTAGACACTTGGACGTGGACATAGGGTGACTGCTCAGTTGGCACTGCCGAATAAACGGGTCTTGGTACATGTACTTGACAGCTACCCACTAAGACCATATCTGCTAGTCAATAATACCCCTGTATTCTCAGATGGGAAAACCCCTGCTACCAAGGAGAAAATAGAGGCATGTGAGACATGTGTCATGGAATATGACAAGCAGGAATCACTTGCCCAGCATATTATCTTGTCAACAACCTCTCTAAGAGTAGGATCATTGATCAAGAACCTCACCACTTCAAAGGAGATGTGGGAGATCATTAAAGCAGATGCTAAGAGTACACTTGAGCTTAAAAATCACTTTGAACTCATGGTGAAGAGACATGAAAACCTTAGCCAAATGGGCTCCACTTTATCGGATATACAGTTTTCAACTCTCATCATGTCATCCTTACCCCCCTCCTACTGTCTGGCCATCCAAACAATTTCAGCAGCTGAGAAGATTGGAGCAATTCAGGGTACAGCTACAAAACCCAAAATGTCACCTTGTCAGGCTTCGGAAGTGCTGACGATGTGTGGGCCAAGCACTATAGTGATAGTGCCGACTTCACGATGCTGGCGGGAAGCGGCCAAGTCCTGCAGGCTGGTCGTAGTGGCTTGGCTTCAACGTACTCGTGCGTTGCACCCTACTTGCCATGCATGCCACTGATTTGGGACAGAAGAGATACCTGGGAGGGTGCCGAGAGTGTCGGCCCAAGTAAAGGACTTTAGACAGGAGAAGGGAGGACAAGAAGGTGTAAACCTAGTTGATTTCCAGAATGAAGAACCATCTATATACATTCACTACTTATATAGGTTAAGAAGTGAGATGTGGAACAGGGTGGCACAAGGAATGGAAAACAATAAGGTATGAAGAATCATGTGGAGGTATTGTCCACAATGATCAAGAATAGAACAAGGAATGTGGACGATAATAGAACAATGAAATATGATCAAGAACACAAGAGTGAGTGAAAATAGAACAATAGAAAGTGGCCGAATATAAAACAATAGGGCCATGACCGGGTGACAACAAATAGTGAGTGTCCCAAGGGTAAACGGGCAAGGGGAAGGACAGGGAATAGAAGAATAATAAAGAATAGGAGGGTGGGATAGGGATAATGAACCAAATGATGAACCGAATGTACTGAGCTGAGACCGCGTACTGGTGAGGGATGATATGGGTAAGGGTCGGTCGGTCAGTACTGCCAAGTAAATCAGAGCATGGTATCATGGACTTGACACACCTGTCAATTTGATCAATTTCTTCACTAAAGAGGCACACCACCATGTCATTGATGACAAGCATGCAAAATCAAGAGAATCTGCACTGTTAGCTTATGGGAAGAAAAATAAGAAGTCAGATGGAACAAAGGGCAAGAAAAAGCCAAAAAAAAACCCCCCAATGAACATTGTGACAATTGTTCTAGGGATGGCCACACTAAAGCTGATTACTGGTCAAAAGGTGTTGGAAAAGAGGGACAGCGCCCTAGGCAGAAGAAGTCTAAGAAGAGTCAAAAACCCTCAGAGTCTGCCATCATAGCCTATGAAAAGCTGAAGGACAAAGACCTTTTTGCATTCACCTGTACCTCAGACCTGTCAGCTGTAGCGGCAAGTCTTGGTGTATCAAGCAATTGGCTGGGCACATGTGTTAATATTGGAGTGACTAGCCATTACTGCCTGGATCATACCAAGTTTATTAACTACAAGCTGATCGCTAATCAGAACATCATAGCCGCAGATGGGCATAGTCTCAAGGCAGTTGGCATGGTCAATGTCTACATTGAACTCCCAAATGGTGCAGGCAAGACCCATGCAGTCCTAAAAGATGCAATTCATGTGCCAGACATGGCTTTTATGCTGATCTCAATTGGTAGACTAGACCATGTCCAATGTTCAGTATCATTCAGTAAAGGAATGTGTGCCATCAAAAACCCTACTGGGAAAACAATGGCAACAATTTCCTACACCAATGGGCTCTACCATCTCAGCCTTACAGATCCTCTTCAGCATATTGACTATGCAAATGTTGCACCAGTTAAAATGGATATTAACACTGCTTACCATAAACTGGGTCACATATCGCATACAGCAATAGCCCATGCAGTCTCTATAGGAAGCATCACTGGGATAGAGCTTGATAATACCTCAAAAGCTGATTTTTGTGAAGCCTGTGCAAAGGCCAAATCAAACCATCATCCATTCCCCAAGTAGTCACAAACTCATGTGACTAAATATGGAGAACACATCCACTGGGACCTCTGGGGACCTGCCTCTATACAAAGCATTAATGGTAATACCTATGCAGCTGCTCGAATAGATGACACAACCCGAGAAATGATGCTATACTTCCTGAAAAAGAAAAGCCAGACATTTGATTGCTATATGTAAGTGCGACGAGGCTTACATCGAGACTCAAATAGGAATAGAGAATGGCATGGGTTGGGCCATCCTGCATGGGTCACCAGGTCAGGTGTCCTTGGGTGCGGGTGTGGGTCAAGCTGAGAGCACCTGCAATCTGGCCCAACCTGTGGTGTCATGCATGTGCATATGATATACACACACTGCACGCACACACGGATGACATGAATGTGCTGGATGTGCATGCACCAGATGTGCCATATGTGCCATACGTGCACCCATATGATATGCACATGCTATATGCACCATATGACATGCGTGTATGACATGCATGTCCCACATGCACACATGGATGATACACATGCACCAAACATGCACAGAGATGACATGCATGCGCTGCATATGCTGTATGTGCCATACACATTGTATGTACCATATGTGTCATATGTGCTGTACATGTTGTATGCATTGTATGTACCATATGTGTCATATGTGCTGTATATGTTGTATGCACCGTATGCATCATATGCACCATATGTGCCATATGTGCCATATGTGCCATATGTGCCATATGTGCCATATGTGCCATATGTGCCATATGTGCCATATGTGCCATATGTGCCATATGTGCCATATGTGCCATATGTGCCATATGCACCATATGTACCATATGTGCCGTATGCACCATACGTGCCATATGTGCCATATGCATGCAGGTATGGCATGCACCTGACACCCGTCAACCCATGGGAAAAAACCCATGGGTTGACAGGTTTAGGTTTCCCATAGGTTGGGTGTAGGTCATGCACATTTGACCCATGGGTGACCTATTCCATTCCCTAAATGGGAAATCATATCAAAACAGTATGCTGTGATAGAGGGGGAGAATTTCTTTCAAAAGAAATGAAAAGCCATCAGGACAAAAAAGGAACTATTAGAGAACTCACTGTCCATGATTCCCCACCTCAGAATGGAAATGTGTTAAGTATACCTACCGGGTGTCCAGTAATTTGGCAGTGCCGACTGAGCAGTCAGACTATGTCCATGCACAAGTGTCCAAGCCACATGCAAGTCATTTGGTATGCCGGTCTTGGCTTGCTACATCCACCATCCACATTCCTTGTTCCTATCCCTCATCCACTTTGCCTCATTCACCATCTATTAATCCTACCCCGTCCGCTCCTTACTCCTTGACCCATCTTCCCTTGGGACATCTGACCATTGTTTTATAGCCATACACTCACTATTGTCCTATCCTTGGCCACATTTCTATTATTCTATTTTCATTGTTCTATTCCCATTTACATTCCTCCATTCTATTTTTGCTCATTGTGGACAATACCCCCACATGCCCTACATACCTTATTGTCCCACATTCCTTATTCCACATATCGCTTCCTGACCTATATAAAGTAGGACATGCATGTACATACTTCCTCATTCTGGGTATCGACTAGGCTTAGGCCCCTTACCTTCCCTTTCCCTGTAAAGTCCTCTACTTGGGCTGGCACCTTCGGTACTCTCCAAGTATCCCTTCTGTTCCAAATTGGTGGCATGCACGAAAAGTAGGGTGGAATGCATGAGTACATTGAAGCCAAAGCCACTACTTTCGGCCTGCAGGACTTGGCCGCTCCCCGCCCGCATCTTCAGCATTACTGAAGCTTGACAGAATGGCTGAATGTGGCATGCATACTCATACTGAGCAAGCACATGCTTTACTTTTAGGATCGGGTTTACAACACTTTCTATGGGAGGAAGCAATGAGGCACTCAGCATGGCTCTAAAATTAGACCCCTGCACATGCACTTAATGGTATGACACCTCATGAAGCTTGATACAAGAAAAAAATGTACCTCACTGGAATTCAAGAGTTTGGTGTAGCTGCCTATGTAAAGGACATGAACGCAAACAAGTTAGACTCATGTGCTATAGTTGGCAGGTTTGTCAGATATGATTCTGAATCAAAAGGTTACCATATCTACTGGCCTAACAAGAAATCAGTTACGGTTGAATGTAACATCATATTCAACAAAAACAATGTACACATGACTGATAACTCAGATATCTTATTTGGTGATTTACTGGCTGAGGGGGAGAGGGACAAAACCACCCTGTCAATCCCACTTCACAAACCTACTGAGTCATTTAACACCCAGCTACACCCAACAAAACCTAAGGAAACAGTCCATCCTGATCCACCCGACTACACTATACCTACCTTACAAGACAATGCTGTTGCTGATCTCTCCAAGAATTCCAATATATCTTCAGACCTAGGTAGAGAGGTCAACATGCAAGGAAACCTAAGGGTGCCTACAAACAAATGAACAAAGGACTTACAGCCACCTTTGCTCACTCTAAGGATATCAGTCAGCAAACACATATAGAATCTGACCAAGAAGATCTAACTGACTGGCCGCTGAATTCCCAACTCGACTTTGCATTACTGGCAATGACCAGCCTTGCTCTACGTATCCTTGATGAGACTCTCAGAGGACCAAATAGAGACTAGTTGTCAAGCCATGGGTACTGACGAGCTTCGGGATTGCCGAGGTGTTGGACAGGAGCGGCCAAGTCCTACAGGCCAGGAGTAGTAGCTTTGGCTTCAACGTACTCATGCATTGCACCCTACTCTTCTGTGCGTACCACCTATTTGAAAGAGACAGGGTACTTGGGAAGATACCGATGATGCTGGCCTGAGTAGATGACTTTAACAGAGGAGAAGAAGGTAGAAGGGCCTAAGCCTAGTCGATACCCAGAATGAGGAAATATGTACATACATGCCCTACTTATATAGGTTTAAGGGGCGACATGTGGAATAAGGAATGCGAGACAATAAGGTATGCAGAGCATGTGGTTATTGTCCACAATGAGTAAAATTAGAATGAAGGAATGCAAAACAGGGATAGAACAATAAAGGATAGAATAATAGAAATGTGACCAAGGATAGGACAATAGAAAGTGGCTGACTATAAAACAATGGAGCCATGGCCGAGGATAATACAAGGACAGGAAGTCCTGAGGTGAGGCAGATCAAAGGATGAGGAGTAGGCGTGGTGGGATTAATGGATGGTGAGTGGTGTAGTGTATATGAGGGGTGGGGACAAGGAGTGTGGGTGGTGGATGTGCTGAGCCGAGACCGGCATACCAAGTGATATGCATGTGGCATGGACACTTGGATGGGGACATAGGGTGACTGCTCGGTCGGCACTGCTGAATTAACGGGTCTTGGTACGTGTACATGTACTTGACACTGGTGGCAAAAAGCATTAGAGTATAAAATAGGCCAATTAGAACTCAGCACCTGGGTGATAGAAGACTTACCGAAAGGTCAAATCACTATACCTTGCTCTGAAGTACTGAAGGAGAAACCTGGACCAGACAATCAGATCATATTCCGAGTACAAATTGTAGCTGGTGGTCACAAACAAATAGAAGGGATCAACTATACAGAAACATTCTCAACAGCTGCCAAACTTCCATCGATTCAAGTCATGTTGGCCAATGCAGCTATGTTAGACTGAGAGATGCATTGGATTGATGTAAAAAGTGCCTATGTTAATGCACTGCTGAGGGAAGCTGTATATATGGGGATTCCATGTGGCACAGCAAAGCCAGGGCAAGAAGGGAAGGTCTGTTGGCTACTAAAGGGGATATATGGTCTCAAGCAAGCTGGCAGAGGTTGGCACCAAGAACTTACCAAAGTATTCACAAGCCACCTGGGCTTCACTCAGTCTAACATTGATCATTCATTTTTTCACAAAAAATAAGGACTCAAATACACAATTGTTGCAGTTACAACTGATGACATAATTGTTAGCTCAAAAAGAATAACTCAAATAAAGAAAATCAAAAACAAACTTGGATATCACTGGGAGATATCAGACCTTAGAGAAATCAGATGGTCCCTTGGATTTGAGGTCAAGTAAAACAGGAAGGAATGTACTATATCAATGAACCAGTGAACTTACATTGAGAGCATAGCAGAGAAGTTTGGGTTATCAAACGCAAAACCAATACCTGTCCCCATGAACCCAGGAGCAATCTTCAGTAAGGACCAAGGACCGACTTCCTTGTCCAAGGTCATGGAGATACAATGAGTACCCTATGCAGAAGCAATTGGTAGCATCCTATGGCCAGCAATGGTATTGAGACCAGATGTCACTTTTGCAGTTGGTATATTGGCGTAGTTCATCCAAAACCTGGTGGAGATCCACAGGAATACACTCAAGTGTGTCATTATTTATCTGCTAGCCACAAAAGACTTATAGTTAACCTTTAGAAGAAGAGAATCTGAACTCACCATGGGTTACTGTGACAGGGACTGGGCAGGCCAGAGTCATCGGCATTCAATCTCTGGTTATGTGTTCTACATGGGAAGTGGAGTGGTAACATAGAGCTCTAAAAAGCAGAATGTCATTGCTTTGTCCAGTACAGAAGTGGAATATGTCTCACTCACCCATATGGCCAAGGAAGCACTGTGGTTGCAGATGTTCCTTGTAGAGCTACATGGGAATGAAATGGAGAACATCGCAATTAACTGTGATAATCAGGGGGTGATTGCTCTGTCAAGAGATAATAAATTCCATACAAAGACCAAGCACATTGACTTATGATATCACTTTGTCCACGAATGCATTGCCAATAAGAAAATCTCCATCCAGTATGTACCCACCAAAGAGAACATGTTGGATGTATTTACAAAGGCATTGCCCAGGGTGAAATTCATACAGTTTGTAGAGGGGCTAGGGCCAGGCCATGATAAGGTCCCTCACTCAGTATATCATGCTCGAGGGGGAGTATTGAAGATATTTGAGTATAATCATTCTTTGTATCTTCATCACCAACGGAACTATCCGGATTTGGCCTCCACAGCAGACTATTTTTCATTGTTTAGTGCAGAGGCATGGCTCAACTTCTAATCAGAAGCTGAGCCATGAGTAACATCTTCTCTATGCATTGATAGCATCTGCTGACATCGTATTATGTAGTAACTCATTTAGATAGTTACAAAGAATACTATTCAACTTCTAACCAGAAGCTGAGCCTAACTCATTTAGCTCCGGTTGCACATATTATTCCAACACTTTACACATTGTTGATGATGAGAAGAGATGGGAATGTGGTCATGTATTATTAGCATGTCATACTTGGTAGCCCCAATATCTTTGTAGTCAGATTAAGGTCAAATTAGGTCAAATCCCACTTGGAGTTTTTTTAATTAGTAATAGGAGAGGCATGTCTTCCCTTATGTGAACACTCTATGACAAAATCTCTTAGAAAAATTGAGCAATTACTGATTTAAGATTGTATGTTATCAAAATCAAGTAAATTTAGATGAAAATAAATTCCTCCTGAATGCAATTCTTCTCCCTCCCTTATGTGGTTTGGCTTAAATGTTGCTTATATATAGTAGATTCTTTGTGCAAAACCCTGTATCATGGGAATGAGAATAGGAGGTATCCTGTATCAAGGAAGTCTACTATACTGTATCCCATGTTCTGTCTTGGCATCACATGCTACACTCTATTACATCCATTACACTACATGATCATATTACCATTTATAGTATATGTTCATTCACCTCAATTTTATATTTACATTTATATTTCTGCTCCACTTTCCATTTATAGTATAATCTGTTCACTTCACTTTTCTATTTCTGTTTATAACTTCACTCCACTTTCCTAAACCAAATTCAACCTCACTGTTATTCTTTTCTATTGTTTGGTGATTTGTTACATTCTATTTATGGCAACTCCATTGCATATTGGAAATGTTTATGGAATACTCATTCCCTATTCCATTTTGATCCTTCCATTTCTCATCTAGTATTGGAATCCATTTCCTTTCAACATGGACTCCTCATAGATAAGAAATTAGTATAAAACCTGTATGTTTGTTAGTCTGTTCTTTGTCAGCAACTTGTCAGCCTCTAAACACACTGAGAGTTGCATTGACTCAGATAGTGCTATAGTGAGGTTAAGCTCAATGCTTCTGCTCTTTATAATCCAAATTCTTTAATAATTCATTTGTCTTCTGATTCCATTCTAAATTCTTCTGATACCCTGTTTAAAGGTTTAATTGATTTGGGTTCTACCTATAGTTTCATTGACTCTGCTTATATTCAGGATTATGATATCCCTACCTGTTCTATTGATCCAATTCCTCTCAAATTATTTGATGGTACTACTAACTTGGTCATCACTAAACCAATAGAATTGCCACTCTATTTCCAATCAGGGCATTCACAGTCTGTTAATTTTCATGTCACATCATTAGATTATTCTATTTTGGTAGTTCTCAGAAATAACTGGCTCACCTGATACAATCCATTGATTGACTGGGTATTGGGAAGTATTACATTCTAAACTACCTCTATAGAAGCTAGCAGCACCTAAAGGCTATGGCCTAGTTGACGTTCATCACTGCCCTGTCACCCAAGTCTAGATCTACTCTGAAGCTGAAAGCCCTACATATAGCCCTAGTCAATGTAACAGCCTTCACATGTGCTTGCAAACTAGAAGGTTTGTAAGTTTTTTGGCTTGACCTCTCAGCCAGTGACACTACTTTGGCTTGTTTAGCTAAGGTCTCCTCTGTGCCATCTGTCTTGTTGACCTAGAACATGTCCTGAAGGAGTACTATGACTTCATAGATGTCTTCAGCAAAGAAAAATCTGAGACCCTAGGACCCCATTGACCTTATTATCTGAAGTTCAGCTTGGAAGATGGTGCAAAAATGCCTCATCCACTGCTATACTCTCCTTCAAGCTTAGAATTAGAAGCCCTCTATATATTTCTAGACAAACACTTGAACATGGGATTCATTAGAGCCTCTTGGTCCCAGTACACTATGCCAATCCTGTTTGTCTATAAGACAGATGGCTTCCTTCAGCTGTATGTGGACTTTTGGACACTAAACAAGGTAACCAAGAAGGACTGCTATCCTATCCCACTTATCTCAGACCTTGTCAAGTACAAGTACCAAGACCCAGTAAATTGGCAGTGCCAACCAAGCAGCCATCCTATGTCCATGTCCAAGTATCCATGCCACATGCATATCACTTGGTATGCCGGTCTCGGCTCGGCACATCCACCACCCACACTCCTTGCCATTACCCCTCGTATACTCTACGCCACTCATCATCCATTAATCCCACGATGCCTACCCCTCATCCTTCGATCTGCCTCACCTCAGGACTTCCTGTCCTTGTATTATCCTCGGCCATGGCCCCATTGTTTTATAGTTGGGCACTTCCTATTGTCCTATCCTTGGCCACATTTCTATTATCCTATCTTTTATTGTTCTATTTCCGTTTACATCCCTTCATTCTAATTTTACTCATTGTGGATAATAACCACATGCTCTGCACACCTTGTTGTCTCACATTCCTTATTCCACATGTCGCTGTCAAGCCCCCGATACCAAGCTCCGGTTCACTTGGTAGTACCGACTGAACAACCCTTGCCTTTTAGTCCCACACACCAGTGACAAGTCATCCCTCG
>QLPI01014325.1:0-12411 GCA_003314275.1 Chroogomphus rutilus | reverse complement strand
AAAGCCAAAATTCATCAGCATCCACTTTGTCTCTGCTGTCTGTGGACAATGATGTCCCAGTGTATGACCTCAATGGCCTTGAGAAGTGGCTTGAAAAAGGGAAAAAACAATTGGGAAAATTGTTTGGATCGCAAAACAGTGACAAAACTAAGCAACGGGGACCATACAAGAAAAAAGGCACAGTCCAATCCATACGGACACAACAGCACAATAAAAAGAAGCAACGGGACTGGACAGCAAAAATGCAGGATAGAGGTTTTGGTGATATACGTGTCCTTCTTGGTGGCATGTCATCAAAGCAGCCACCTGCTCTTAAGAAAGTCGAAATAGATTCAGATTCAGATCAAGGGAGTATAACATTGGATACCACAGATAGGGAAGAAGATGACATACCTATGGTTACCCAAGTTAATGGGCCAGAGCGAGAGGAGGATAACCTGGGCGACATTCCTGACATTGTTCAGGACAATGTTGAAACAATCCCAAAGTGGACTCCATCACAACTATTTACACCACCACCAGATCCTGACCTTGTCAACCTACGAATTTCAGATCTTAAGCAAATTTTACGACCAGAAAGGAAGACAGGTGATGGCTATATGGACCCAGGCTTTGATTACACACTTTGCACATGCCTCGAGCTAATGGGTAACTTCCTCTGCATTTATCGCTTTAATGGATACCAAGGATGGATTTCAGCATCCAAGCAAGCAGCAAGCATTGCAGGCAAGAATCCAGAATGGATGGCAAGACGGCTAGGTGAGTGGACACACAATTTCATAAGTGATCCAACAAACCTACCAGAACATGAATATGGGAAATTCAATTCAACAATTCTGGAGGATGAAGATTTGGCACAAGAAATCTGTTTGCACTTGCAATCAAAAGGCAAGTATGTCTGTGCCATGGATGTGGGTCAGTTCCTTCATACACCAGAAATGAAGGAGCGGCTTAACTTGAAAAAGTCGATTTCTGAACGAACAGCATGCAGGTGGATGGCCAAAATGGATTACCGTTGGATGAAAGAGCCAAAAGGTCAATATAAGGATGGCCATGAGCGTGAAGATGTTGTTGCTTACCGACAAAATATCTTTCTCCCATTTGTGGCCTCTATCTGACCCCATATGCACCAATGGACCAAGGATGGCACACTTGAAACCATTTGGAAGGCAGCCAAAGGCCTGGATAAGCCTATTGTAACCTGGGTGCATGATGAGTCAACCTTTTACGCACATGATTGTCATGTTCTACGTTGGGTTCACTCAAGCGAGAGTGCAAAACCATATGCAAAAGGTGAACGGCCATCACAAATGGTTGCAGATTTTGTGTCACCAGACTATGGCTGGTTGCAAGCAAAAAATAGGTGAGTCAGTTGCCAGCAATATTGCAAAGAAAACAACATGCTTATGAAGAATTATCAGCAATGACAGTACTAGAGTTATGTTCAAAGCAGGAAAGAATCGCGATGGTTACTTCACCAATGATGAAATCCTTAAACAGGCAAATCAAGCTATGGACATTCTGGAAAAGGATTACCCGGATGACACACATGTGTTTTTTTATGACAATGTAAAAACTCACACAGCTCGTCGCTCAGATGCACTTTCAGCCAAGCACATGACTGTCAAACCTCCTAAGGATGCAGCCTCCAACTTCCTATGCAGTGTCAAAGATCCCAATGGCACAGTGCGCAAAGTCCCAATGCAGGATGGGCGATTTCTTGATGGCACCCCACAATCATTGTATTTTCCAATTGGCCATCCACAGGCTGGTTTGTTTAAAGGCATGCACATAATTATCCAGGAATGTATTGATCATGGATCACATCTGCCAGATCCCACACACTTATTGGCACAATGCCAGCAGTTCAAGTGTGTACCTGGACAAACCAACTGCTGTTGCCGTCGGATTCTATTCAATGAACCAGATTTTGTTGGGCAGAAATCCAAACTTGAGGAGCTTGTTGAATCACGTGGGTACCAGATGATTTTCTATCCAAAATTCCATTGTGAGGTCAGCTTCATTGAACAATGCTGGGGATTTGCTAAGAGGGTGTACCACGAGTTTCCTGCATCATCATCAGAAGCTGATCTTGAAAGAAATGTTATTCTTGCTCTGAATGCTGTGCCTTTGGATTCAATGAGAAGGTATGTCATGCACTTATCTGTTATACTCCCATTGCATTTTTATCCTGTTTCATTCAGTCATTGACACTTGTTTCTTTCAGATTCTCCACAAGATCATTACGGTTTATGGATGCATATCAGAAAGGCCTCACAGGTAGTCAAGCAGCTTGGGCCAGTCGGAAGTACAGAGGTCACCGTACCTTGCCAGATACTATTCTAGCTGAGTTGGACAAGGCTCATATTGTATAGTGTAGCACAATCATTTTTTCCCAAAAAATTGCCATCTTCTATAGCAGAATACTTTTTTTTTTCAAAAATATTTTTTGGACGATGAAATTTTTTGCGCTGTGACCGTGACATTATCACGGTCACATGATGTAGCGGAAACCATTTGTCTTCTACCTTAGCTGGTGTTCTAGTTCTGAATAGGAAGTATGCACTCGGTGCTTAACCTTCGGTTCAGTGCAAGGAAGGATATTTTAGTGTAGCCTAATGGCTAGTGATACGGGGCAAAAACTATTGTTATAATTTGTTTTATTTTGTTATTATTCTACTGTAAATATGCCTTGTATTCATATGAAATGGAAGGTGATTGGTAAGATGAAAACTTCATGGAGTGAAGTTTAGAAGCCAGCCTAATGTGGCCATGCACGTGGTACACCTGCATATATGCAGTGGAAATGATATAGGATGAAAACTTCACAGGGGGGAAGATGGAAATAGAATAGAATAGAAGATAACCTGAATAGAATAGAACATGCCAGTAAATCTCCTTCCCAACATGCCTAAATCAGGTGAGCCGGCCCTTAGGGCAAGGTAAGGGGCCAGGTAGACAGTGTCATGGAAAATGCACTCCTAAATCCACGAAAATATTCGTGAATGTTCCTCATAGTGTATGGAACTTCGGTATAAAGCTGCACCTTGATTGGGTAATGGTTGGGGGAGATATTCCAGTTTTAGTGTAGAAGATATATATAAAGTAACTTAATTGTCCCTGGTTCTAACAATGAGGGATGTGGATGATGAATGTGCTGAGCTGAGACCGATGTACCAAGTGACTTGTATGCAGCTTGGTCACTTATGCATAGAAATAGACTGATCATTTGGTTAGCACTGCCGAGTTACCCGATACTCAGTACGTGTCCTTGACAGTATCCCCCTCTAGTGGCTGAACCCATGAAGCCAGTAGGCGGAGTTTGAAAATAAGGTTTGGGACATTAATTGTGATGTCACGTATTGTTTGGGATCTAGCACCCAAACTCCAACCAACACAGCTGTCCAAACCTGCATCCCATCAAACATACAAAAACATGGGCTATGAAACAGACAAGAAAAACAATTGAATGGCTGAAATTTGGGAGCAGAGGGCTAAGTGGCAGCAGGATCATGAGGAGGCAGAGGCTGTGTAGATCGCCGAGGAGCAGGTGAAAGCCAAGCTAAATGGAATGTAGATGAGGAGGTGGCTACAAAACAATAGGCCAAACAGGCCAAGACAATGGGAATGCCTACCCCAAAGGAGACAGGTAGGAAGGAGCCTCCAGGGATGTGGGGGATCAAGACCAAATGCCTGAGAATGAGGGCATCAAACATGTGGGGGCTTCTAAAAACTTGGGAGTCCCAAAGGCCCACACATGTGAAAGGGGTAGAACTGCAGAGGTGGGGCCTAGTGGGGTGACTAAGGGTGGTAAGCCGAGGGGGGCCAAGGTGAGTAGGGGTTGTTCTATTGTTGTTTTATTATTTTAATCTTTTGTCAGTGCAAGAAACAGGCCAAGAAGGAGTGGATAAGTGAGGACGGGCCCCCATGCCCGATATGTGTCAAACATGGGGACAAGTGCAAGGTCCCCTCAGTTGGGGCCGCCTGCTGGGAATGTAACCGGAAGAAGGTTGGGTATGGGCTGGCAGCCCCCTGGGTTCAAAAGGTGAAGAGTAGAAAGGAGGTAGAGTCTGAGAAGGAGAGTGAGGAGCAGGACAGTGAGGAGGGGGACCAGGAGGAGGAGGAGGAAGAGTGGCTGAAGAAGAGGCCAAGGTGGGCCACTGCCATGTGCCTGAGCGGGAGGAGGCCAGTGGTTGAAGTGCCATGGCCCGAGGTTTTGGTCAGTCAGTGGGTGGTGGAACTTATGGAGGCCCTCCTTTGAGGATAGGACCAGATGAAAAGGACTTTGTTCCTCATGGTAGAGGGAGGTTTGGGAGGTTTAGGAGGTTTGGAAGAGGACTAACTGGTGAGTGATGGGGAAGAGGAGAACAAGGAGGAAGGAAAGGGGAAGGGGAAGGAAAAGGAAGATGAGGATGAGGTAATGGGGGAGAATGATGAGACTTTGAAGTAGTCTCCAAATAAAATTTGTTATATATATATTTGAGTGAAAAAAATGAAGGAAACAATAAAAGACATAAGAGAATAAAGAACAAGTCAAACATGCTGAGATGTTTGGCTGTTTTGGTGTGATAAATGGAGGGAAAGAGAGGGTGATAGATGGACTGGGAGAGGTGTTGGGAATGGATGTGATTGTAAGGTCAGGAATAGAGGGATGGAAGGTTGAAGAAGGAGGGAATTCAGGATGGAAGTAAGGTCAGAATGATGTAGAGTCAGGATAGAGAGAATTAAGGTCAGAACAGAGGGAACAGAGGGATTTAAGGTCAGGATAGAGAGTGGAGAGGGGTAAATGGAGGGAAGATTTGAGAAGGGATGTCTTCAGGAGGGGAGATTGCATAGTTCGAAGGGTTTCTAGCTAGTTGCCACCCTCCCCCCCCTTTTAGGTAGACATCCCACCATCTAGTAAAAGTATCAGCTTCAAGCCAAGGAGGATGGAAAAAGAGTGGTCAGAGCATATAATGTGGGTATATGGAACAGATGGAGTGGGAATGGATGAGAATGGATGGAAGAGACCTTGGCCAAATGTGCTGAATGGTGCCATTGACTGAGAGGTCCCATCTAAAAAGCTTGCCAGCCTTTCTGATAAACAAGCATGCACAAAGGCAGTTGCATTGACTAGGGCTATGAGCAGAGCTTCCAATAGCAGGATCCTGGGTGAGGCTGTTGGAGCAGTGGCAAGTGCTGACTGGACCAAGGCCATTGGGACGCACCTAAAACTGTTAGTGGTGTTACAGAACATAATACTGCCCAATATCCTATTAATCAATGGATTATAGCAGGTGAGCAAGTTGTGACTGAGTATTGCCGACTGACAAATCTAGTGATATGACAGGCAGAAGGATGGACTGAAATTGTCCTGATGGAAAAATCTAGTAGACATATCTACATATTCAGTAATGACCAAATTAACAGTACTAGATCAAAAGAATTCTAGAGGAGAATAAAAAAATGGGGGATTTTTATATTCCCAGAAGCAAGAAAAACAAATGAACTATGAGCGGGTACTGATTCAATCAGCATACAAGATAGGCTATGGAGGATTTCAGCACCCAATTGGATTACAGAAGAATTATTGAAGGAAGAGGAATAGGAGCATTGATTTATACCTCACTACTGGCACTTCCTGAGTCAACGCAACTCTCGGTATGCTTAGAGGTTAACAGATGGTAGGCTAGTTCCTGGGCACCTGGGATGATTCCTCAGCCATGGTGTCCGAGACATCAGTCACCTGAGAGGTGCAGCTGTGGACATAGATTGGAATGTCTAGTTAGAAAAAACCATCTGGGGTCTGTGTCCATCTTGGGTTTGGTGGTTTGGGAGTGTCAAGATGGGACATTGCCATAGGGTTGGTAGGAAGAGCTAAAAATGTATCAAAATAGATGGTTTCTGAATCCATACTGATAGTTGGTCGTAAGGACCAATTGCAGAGCTGTCTTGATTGAAATCTAGTAGGCAATTCTACAGATTCAGTAATGACTGAATTAGTAGTATCATTAAATAATTTAAGGGGAATTGGGTTAATGAAGGTAGTAGGAATTTTATATTTCCAAACATAAGAGGGTCTGATGAAGCTATGAGTAGAGCCTGAATTAACTAGGCAGTTAAAAGGGGTTACCAAGGAACTTGGTACTGAGTCAGAAGACAGAAGGATTATTGAAGAGTTAGGATTAAGAAGGGCAGAAGCATTAAGCTTAACCTCAGTACTAGCACTTGTCAAGTCAACACAACTCCTGGTATGCTTTGAGGCTGGAGAGTTGCTGACTAATTTTTTGAGTTGGTCACCTCAACTGATTTCTCAGTCTTGATGTCTGAGGTGCTAGTCACCTTAGAGGTAGTAAATCTAGTTTGTGGGGTCATAATATAAGAAGTGAAACATGAGAAGTAGTTTGGTTGTTTTGGAACCTGGACAAGACCTTGGTGTTAAAGATATAACACTTCAGTCAAGCACTGTGTAAAGTGAAGCAAGACGAAGAAGAGTTTCAAACCTTGCTGCAGCGCAACTCCAGAAATAATTTAATATTTATACCTTGGTCACAATCTGTGTAATAACTCTAGCAAGCTAATACGACAAGAAGGTGATGCATTTGTTAACAGCAATGAATGAGGCTATCAAATTCTGTAGGTTCAGGACACTTAGGGGTCCAGAGATATTCCAATGAAAGGGAATGTGCTTAGAGGAAAGAGGAAGTAAGTGGACTGAATGGATTACCCAGTCAATGCACTCTAAAATGAAGGTGAGGCTGAGACAGAAATTACAGTGAAGTAATCTCAAGAGACAAAAGAGTCTTTAATCAGAAACTGATTACAAACCCTCAGGGGTAGAGATGCAATTGAACTAGACAATCAACAGAACAATCTCACTCTGTAGAATCAGTTTACTAAGCAGGACAATCAACTACTTAGGCTGAATCCAAGATACTAATACCGGACAATCAACGGTATTAATATTATGTAAACCTAGTAGCAGGACAATCAACCGCTGACTAAGAATTACTGAGTCACAATGTCAAGCTGACAAAGGTGATGAAGATGATGATATGAATTGATTGCTTCAAAGGGGGCAGGAAGGCCTCTTTTTATACTAATTTACAGGCTGATTAGTAAGCTAAGCATCTAATTCTACACCTTCCTAATAGGGAAAGTCTTCCAGAAACTGGTGGTCTGTGCACAGAAGGTCATGGAAGGTGCTGGAACCTTGTAGAAGTTCCTGGATCTAATTTAAGCTACTTTCCTTATTTAGTAATTAAAAAGGGCATTGTAGATCGGTTTGGAGCATGTAATTAAGGGCAGATACAGTTCTGAGTCACTCTGGTGTCTCACCATAATATTTGTATGAGACAGGGCTGTCTCAGGCTAATATTTGGTGAGTTTCAATAGAGAAACCAGCAACTTGGCTCTGGGCTTGAATCTGGTTACAGCCTGATTTTCTAGAGAGTGGAGCTTGAATTTCAGGCCAAACCTTTGGTGGTGATTAATATAAGTTGAATTAGGGATAATGGAAGAATTAGGTAGTATTATAAGGCACTAGGAAGGTTGGAAAGGCCTTGAGGAGGAAGATTTGAAAGAAACTAAGGCCTATTAGCAAGCAAATGCTAATAATATTGAGATAAGGTGGTTGTACAATAGAGAACTTGTTGTTTTTGTACTTTTTAGTCTTTTCATACTGTTTGTGTGCTTATCTATCAACCACTTAAGAGTTCCCCAACATTGGTTCTAAATATACTGTTAGGCACTGGGAATGCCAACAATATGTAGGCTGAGCACTCTTGCAATAATGCTGACTTCACGATGCTGGCGGGAATCAGCCAAGTCCTTCAGACCGATCAGAGTTGCTTGGCTTCAATGTACTCATGTGTTGCACCTTACTTTCCATGTGTGTCACTAATTTGGAACAGATGAGATATCTAGGAGAGTGCTGAGAGTGTCAGCCCAAGTAGGAGACTTCAGATAGGAGGAGAGAAGACAGGAAGGCATAAACCTAGTCGATATTCAGAACAAAGAACTATCTACATACATGCGCTACTTATATAGGTTAAGAAGTGAGATGTGGAATCAGAGTGGCATAAGGAATGGAGAACAATAAGGTATGAGGAGCATGTGGAGGTATTGTCCACAATGATCAAAAATAGAATAAGGGAATGTAAACGAGAATAGAACAATGAAAATAAATAAGATAATAGGAATGTGGCCAAGAATAGGATAATAGAAAGTGACCGAATATGAAACAATAGGGTCATAGCCGAGGATAAAACAATAGAAACATGTCCTAAGGAAAAATGGGCCAAGAAATAAGGAATAAATGGAGAGGGGATAATAGATAATGAATGGGGGGAGAGTGGATGATAGATAGGAATGAGGGATGTGGATGGTGAATGTGCCAAGCTGAGACCGATGTACCAAGTGACTTGTATGTGGCTTGGTTACTTATGCGTGGAAATAGACTGATCTTTTGCTCAGCACTGCTGAGTTACCTGATACTTGGTACATGTACTTGACACATAATAAGATTGATTGTTTTTATGCTACAGAACTAGTCTCTATATATACTAATTCTAAGCTGATTATGTAACTCCCTAATAAGGCAAGATCTTCTGGAAATTAGTGAGAAGTTATAGAAAGGGATGGAAGATCCTGGAATCCCCTGGAAGTCACAGTGTCACCCTCATGGTTACTAATAATAAAAAGAAAAGAAATATTCCCATGGCTTGTAGTCTTGTGACTGGTCAAGTCACAAAATATTATTAGTAAAGGAGCCATGCTTCTGGGCTGACCTTTATGTAATAGCTATTATATAAGCCCAGGAATTTGTTGTACAAGTTGGTCTGAGAACTTGACCCAGGAATTTGGTGCCATTTTCCATGTATTAAGTAATTGACACCCAATTATGGTTCCTTGTGGGTCCAAATACAGGTAGGTGAAAAATACATGTTTTTGAGGTTTTTCTTTGGACTTGAAGGTTTGTTATTTAAGAGTTAATTCACTCTTAAATGGCCAGCCAAAAGTTATTATATTTTTTTGGTAGTCAATTCAAGACTGATTTGTTGAGTGCTTTTCTGAGTAAGAGAGGTTTGGATTCTAATATGCTATCTGGTTCAGTGGCCCTTCATGTCTAACAGAGAATTTCCCATTCCCCAACATAGACTCTAGTTCAAGTACAAGTACAAGTTAAGTCTTGCATCACAAAATGGTGATACCACATATCATACTCTCATCATATTCCAACCAGTCTAGGCCCAGATATATTCCAGGAAAAAAGCATTACAGTTATATTTCCACTGTACTGAAAAACAATACTGTCTCAGAACAGGACCATTTCATACAGGCATTTGGAGACAAACACCTAAAGCAAACCCACAGCACATGAATGCAAGATTGGGCAGCTTTGATGGCCACCTGCCCATGTTGAAAACAATGTCCTCAATGAGTTCAAATCATTGAAGCTTACTCTTCACATCGTCACTCAAGACTTGACTTGATACTTTAACTTGAAGATTTGTTACTACAGAAGTGATGCAGATGTCTTTATATACAAAATCTAGCAATGATGCAAAATAATATGAGAGGATGACTATGCCAGTTGAATGATAAAGTACAGGAGTAAAGTATACAAAAGAGAAAGCTATAGAAAAACTGTGAAGAAATAATACAGCATTGAGGCAGAGCAGATAGCAGGTCAGGGGCTAAGGTAGGAAATAAGAATCTAATAAGGAATGATGATGGGTAATAATGAGAAACCTTAATCCAGGTGAACATCTCTGGGAACACATCAAAAGGAGGTTGGGAGAGTATGAAATATCACCAGGTGGGATGTTGGAGTTTTGGGAGAGAGTGGAGGCTGAATGGGATAATATACCTGCTGAAGTGTGTCAAAACTGGATTGAGAATATGCCTAGAAGGAGTGAGGCTGTGTTGAAAACCAAAGGTGGCCATACTAAATACTGATAATATACAGTTCTTTGCTCTGGATTTATCAGCAACAAAACTGTTCAAATGAGATCTTGGATATAAAATATTCATATCTCAGGAAGTTCCACATTGGTTTGTTATATTCTTGGTCTACAAAATAGCCAGGATCCTAGAGCATATGTCAAAATATTTCAATAATTTTAAAAATTAAATTGAATTTCCTATTAGATACACAATCCAAAAGTTCCAAACATGAGAACAGTTTTGTTGCTTAGTATAGATGAATAATTGTAAAAGCTATAAAACTCAGGGGGTAAATGGCAAGGTCTGTGAGAATCCAGTCCTTATACCAAGATAGGGAAACAAAATGATCCTCTGGGGCAACAATTTGAAAGGCACCTGGGAAAATATAGATGACTCAGGTTATGGGATGGATGCAGACTCGGACAATGGTGTTGATTCGCGGGTGATGAGATTCCAGATATGAACGGAATCATTTATTTCACCCGAGACGACTTGTGTTCCATCAAGCCAAAAGGCAACGGATGTCACTCAAGAGTGATGTCTCTGAAGTATATGCTCTGCTATCGCGGTAGTCGTGTTCCATACCCAGATTGAGCTGTCGTCCGAGCACCATCAGCCGAGAATGCAACACACAACACGGAACCTGAATGTCCCTCGAGTATGCGTTCGACCTGCCCTGTCCTGGCATTCCAAACGGACAGAGTGTTCGCCCGAACCAGAAACCACACTTGTCCCATCAGGTGAAAATGCTACGCACCACACCCGATCTGAATGGCCGTTCAATGTGCGCTTCAACTTGCCTGTGCCCACACTTCATACTCGCACCGACTTATCCTCTGAACCTGACGCGAGTCGCTTCCCATCAGGGGAGAAGGCTACAAACTACACTTGATCGGCATGACCCTCCAGCACACGTTCCACCTCTCCGGTGATAACTTTTCCAGACTCGAATTGAGTTGTATGCTGAGTCAGAAACAACCTGTGTGTCATCAGCTGGCGGGTCACCTGTTGTGTCTGGTCCCAGTGACGGCTCAGTCCGTATCTGGAATGCTACCAGCAGAGAGATTGAGCATATACTGGAGGGTCATCCGAGTCCGGTGATTTCTGTTGCCTTCTCGACCGACCGGACACGAATTGTGGCTTGCGTGCTTGACTCTTCGATCTACATCTCTAATGCGGGGACGAGAAGAATAGAGCACGCGCTGAAGGGACATGAAAGTGGAGTATTATCTGTTGTATTCTCGCGTGACGGGACACGCATCGTCTCTGGGTCGATCGATTGCTCTGTCCCGATTTGGGACTTGAGGAATTAAAGACAGAACATAGATGGTGTACACTCTCCCTTGAAAGAACACCCATCTTATCGAAGATCTCTCATATTTCACATGTGATTCTTGGCAAGAGAAAACACAAACTGACGGGACATTCAGATTCGGTGTGGACAGTGGCACTCGCGCGAGAAATCCACGAACATCACCCAATCTGAATGACCCTCCAATATGTGCTCTATCTCTCCCTTCGCTACGTTCCAGATTCGCACCCTCATATCTTGTGACCCAGAGATGACACGTGTACCATAAGGCGAGAAAGCCACGGACCACACCAAATCGGAATGCCCCTCTAGCTCCAGCTCGGTCTCCCCAGCAACCCCACTCCAAATCCGAATGAACTTCCACGACCGAGACAGGATACACATACCATCAGGTGAGTACCCACAGACCGTACTTCATGCGAATGACCCTCATATATGTGCACCGTCTCAGTCAGTGTGGATGTGGGATGCAAATACAGGAGAGACGGTGCGCATATATGAGGGTCATTCACATAACCTGCAGTCTGTGGGTTTCTCACTTGATGGGATGCGTATCGTGTCTGGATCGTCGAAGTCCATTTGGATCAGGAGTGTGGTTGCTGGGGAGACAGAGCCGGAGCTAGAGGGGCATTCCGATTTGGTGTGGTCTGTGGCTTTCTCACCTGATGGTACATGTGTCATCTCTGGGTCGAGAGATATGACAGTGCGAATCTGGAATGAAGCAAAGGGAGATATAGAGCGCATATTGGAGGCAATTTGGGTTTTGTGCACTCTGTCGCTTTCTCGCCTGACGGGTCACATGTTGTGACTGGTTCCATGCAACAGACCACAATCCACTCACATGTCCCTTCGGCATCTGCAATCCACTAGACACAATTCGTGTCCCATCAGGCGAGAAAGCTACAGACCGCACAGAGCTCGGATGACCTTGAAGTATGCACTCAATCTCCCCGCAGGTAGCATTCCAAATACGGGCTGACCTGTCACAGGAACCAGACACGACACGTGACCCGTCAGGCGAGAAAGCAACACAGTGCACAAAATCCAAATGGCCCTCCAATATGCACTCTATCTCTCCCTTTGCTTCATTCCAGATTCGCATTGTCATAGCTCTCGACCCAGAGACGACACGAGTACCATCAGGCAACCATTGACCACACCAAATCAGAATG
>QLPI01014313.1:0-26727 GCA_003314275.1 Chroogomphus rutilus | reverse complement strand
CCGGCTTCAGTGACCTTACGTGACATGTGACGTATCGCCTCCCGCAGCCCAAACTCCAACATGTCACACTTTACCACCATCGTGAGTTAACTATCACTGTTATCTGACACGGCTTACAGCTATCACAGATATGACTGCAGTCCTACTCTCATCATCCGATCTCCTGGACTTGCTGAAGAGCATGGAGACATTGCAGAGCGGATAAATGATCTGCTTGAAAACAGTTTCCAGAAGAGTGCCTCCGAAGCTTGTGGTGCTCCTGGTAGCTCGCCACTCCACTCGAGGTTACCTTTCAGCACACTTCCAGCCAGTTAGAACAATCCATAGAAGATATCTCCAGGGCAGTCCCTTGCTTAACCTATCACCTCCATTTCCTTGGGAAATCTACCCCGGCCCTTGAGCTCGCACTTTCCTCTCTACAGAGCCGCATCTCTTCTTCTCGTAGTGGTATTGAGGCAAGCAAAGCTCTTGAACGTCTGGTGTATCTTGACACTGTCAAGAGTCGCATGGAGGCCTCCCGTGACGTCCTTCGAGAAGCAGAAAGTTGGAGCACCCTGGAATCCGAGGTCACATCACTTCCTGGAGAGCTCCAGTACGAGAAGGCTGCGGAGAGGCATGCTGGAGCGAGCAAGAGCATGGTTGTTTCCCAAAATATAGCATGTATGAGGTCCGTCGTGGCCTCAAAATCAGTCTTCAGAACTAATCTCCCAGTTGTGCGTTGGTCGCAGCTATCAATACGTGGGACTAACCTCGTGTAAGAGTCGCTAAGGTATCTTTGTCAATATTCCGCGCGACTCTGAGTTTCGTAACTACTATAATGGTTCTCGTCGTGCCACAGTTATTCAGAAATGGACAGGTACATCCCTCCTTGATGTATATGGCGATCCTCCTCCTCCAGAGTCTGCCCCCATCATTTTCCCTGAGTTTTTTTAGCTCTTTGTTTCCGGAGTTTCTCGCTCTCATTAACGAAGGACGAATGTTTTTGCGCTCGATTTTTCTGGATCCACAGCCTACCTTTTGTACTTTCATTCAATCCATACACTATCCATGCTTTGACATTTTCTCTTTCACTGGGCCTCTCAGGGGTTTCAGAGCGTTACAGGCATTTGGCTCTTCCAGAGCTCATCCAGGATTTTCGCATGGCAGAGGAGTTTCCTGTGGCCACTGACAAATTTTTAGAGGAGGTCGGCTGCCTTGTTCTCCCCTCAGACACCGGTGCCCCATGGAGATGAGTTTTCCAAGTATCACTCACGGTGATTGTCCAGATCCCTGTCCATGTCCTGGAAGTTGGTCCCCCCGCAGTCCAATGCTGCTGTCAGTAGTAATGTTATTACAGGAACCGGAGGTGGGTGGTATGAGGTTTTGTTCAAGCCATTCATCTACTTTCAGCAGAATATGAATTGTTAGAGAAAAAACATCTGGACAGAGCCTTCCGGTTCTGCAAGACTCATCTCCACGGGTTCACCGTGCGGTTGACTCTGACCGTGTGAGGGGTTTTTGGGCACACTTATGTCTTCTCGATGGCAGAAGAATCACTGGGTCAATGTATGGATTTTAACCACGGCTATCAGGCATTTGGACTTCTTCATTCACTCCACTATATATTCTCTTCCTTCCTTGAGTGGTCTCAGAAAGGGCTCTGAACATCCAGGGGATCGACTGTCGCATCTTCATCTCCGAATATTTCTGGCAATACATTTGAAGAGCTTGACTACACCGCCGATGATTGGGGCACAATACAGCTTGTGTTGGATCTCCTCGATGCAGGCCATGTCTTGCATGAGCGGCTTTCCGTGTTGGAGCTCAAGATCCGTACAGGGCTCGTGCAAGTCTTGAACTCCCTACGCCTTTCACACAGCGATCCCAAGGATTTGTATATCTCTAACACTATGGCATTCCTGCTCGCCACTCCATGTTGCATTGCGCAGAATTGAATAATCTACTTGACACGGTCAGGCCCGGTATGAGTTCCTCCATGTCTGGGACGGCTCCTGAACCATCCCCTTCACTCTTTGATAATGCTAGCGCTGCCATTGTTGAGTTTTACAAAAGCTTCTCGGAATATTCTTCAAGACAATTTTCTTTCCCCTCTCTTCCCACATCTCTCCACTTATCCCTCATACTCTGAATGGCCAGCAGAGAATAACTGGGACACAGGGAATGAACCGCAAATTCCCATATGCTCCCTCTCACCGACACCTACCAGGCAACATGTTGCGGAGAGCCTGCTCAACCTTCCTCGGTTATTTGAGGTATATGCCGACGACGACGACACCCTCTCATTCTCTGTTGAAACTCTTCCTTTCGTCCATGCCCAGTCTTTAAATGCTGTTCTCAATCCTTCGTGGGCATCTTCTCCTGTTGGAGAACACCACCTCCACCGTCTCTCTTCAACGAACTCTGTCCTTACCTCGCCGCTGCAGCCACACCCACAACCGATGCTTCCACCTGAGATTATTGTCTCGGAATGGCTAAGCTCGTTGACATTCTCACTTCTCTTGCACCTTACTGCTCAAGTGTTCAATACACTGGCCAAGCTTAGAGGTTGGCATAGTGGATTAAGCCTTCAAGGGTTCTGGTTGATCATTGGAGTCTTAAGGGTTATTTTGCAATGAGCAGGTCTCTTGCAAATGTTCATGATCAAAGGACAATGAGATGGACAAGAGTCGATGAGCTTCTCAGTGGTGAACTCGGTTGTAATATCAGTATGGTATGACAGCAGCAGTCATAACTTACCTTGCAATGCTTGCTTCGTTGTGCTTCGTTGAATAAGATCACCATTAGAAACAAAATATGAGTAGCATGATAGCAGCCTACTGATCCAGAGGCTATGAATGTCTCCAAGTAAGTTACTAATGTCCCGAGCCCTGTGAACCCATGGCCAAGGCATCACTCCATTCAGGGGAAGATAACAACACTACAGACAGATGTTAAAAATTAAAATTGTGTTTAATATTATCTTAGTAAATTCACAATATGCAACATAATCTATGCATTTATATTCGCTCCTGCTTTTTCATGTTCTGATGCTGGCATCGCCTCTATTAGTAGACCTTGCCAACTCAACACCTTCGTCTCTGCTTTCGACACAACCTTCTCCCACCTCCAAAAAGTGTGATTTTGGAGGTCTTTCCCTTCAATCGATGGTCCAAATCTTCGAGGGGAATACACCAAGACTGGAAACAAATTGCCATCAGTGAGCATGCTGGCTGATTCAGGAGGTTAGACTCCAAACAAATTCACGTTTTCCGCTGCAGGTGCAAAGGGTCAAAGGGTGATATAAATATATTGACCCACCAATAGTACGTGTAGCAATCACATTCAGCCTTTGCGTCCATCCCGCAGATAGCATATTATTCCAGAGTTGAGGGGACCTGACGGTAAGCATTTGATGGTTTCTTGTATCATCATGCTTTTCAGCATTGGGGATCTACGATAAGTTCATGAAACAAGGCATGAAAAATGTTGATATGATGATCATCAGTAGGCTGAAGATTGAGAACTGAATCAATTGGAGATAGTTCATGTCTAGACAAGGAGGCAATGCTAGCCATTGAGACCAGATTTTGGAGAAGGGCCACAGCGGCAAGTATATCGTCGCTTGGGGACCTTTCCTCCTTGCTGACAAGATTGTGGAACACCTTTGATCAGAACAGGAGCCGGACTGGCGAGTGTGTCAACTGTGTCAGCTGCTACCTGGGACTCACATCCCTATGGCCGATATATCGCACCAAACCTTATTTGAATAATCCATCCGACCAAAACCCTTGAACTGACCTCAGTGGGCCATGGAGTGCTGAGCTGAAAATATCTGTGCCTGTTCTTGATCTTTAACATTAATTAATGTCAAATGAGTGAAGTATGAGCACAGCAGAGGAAGCTAGAGTAACCAGAAATTTAGAAAAACAATAATAGGTTGTCAGCATCATATGATTTATTAGAAAGCAAATTAGGGCTGGACAGGATTAAGGTCTACAATAACAACCTGGCCTGACTTATATCCAAAACATGCTTTGGATTTAGAGAATGAAAAAGTTTTGAAACCACGAAACTCAGGGGGGAAATAGCAAGGTAGAAACGGAGGGTCTGTAACAATCCACTCCTTACTGAAAGAGAGGGACACAAGATGCTCCTCTGGGGCAACGAGTTGAAATGCACCTTGGAAGATGTGGGTGACTCGGCTTCCGTCTGGCAATGTGATGGTTGCGGATTCGGCCAATGGAGTCGATTCACCGGTGATGAAATTCCAGATATGCACTGAACGATATAATGAACCCAAGACGACTTGCGTTCTACCAAACAAGAAGGCAACGGATGTCACTCGATAACCGTGTCCCTCGTGTGTATGCTCTGCTATCCCGGTAGTCGTATTCCATATCCGGACTGAGCCGTGATCCGAACCAGTCACAATATGTGCACCATCAGCCGAGAAAGCAACACACAGCACAGGATCTGAATGTCCCTCAAGTATGTGCTGCACCTTTCCTGTCGCGGCATTCCAAATCCGGACAGAGTGGTCCTCCGAACCAGAAACCACACGTGTCCCATCATGCGAAAAAGCAACGCACCACACCCAATCTGAATGGCCCTTCAGTGTGGGCTTTAACTTGCCTGTAGCCACACTCCATATCCGCACCGACTTGTCGTCAGAACCAGACGCGATTCGCTTCCCATCGGGGGAGAAGGCTACACAATTCACTTCATCCACATGACCCTCGAGCACACGCTCGACCTCTCCGGTGCTGGCATTCCAGAGCCGAATTGAGTTGTCTTCTGACCCAGAAGCGACCCGTGCGCCATCAGCCGAGAATGATACTGACCGCACTGTACTGGAATGTCCCGTCAGTCGGCGTTTTCTCTTTCCCGCAATCACGTGCAAAACATTGGATAGCTTGGACGAGATGTGTGTTCTTTCACGTGAGACCGTGCCTGATCCGCGGTGTGTCTTTAATTTGCTCACATTCCAAATCCGGACAGAGCAATCCACAGACCCAGAGATGATCTGTGTCCCATCATGCGAGCATGCAACAGCGCACACTGCACCCGCATGTCCCTTAAGCACGTGCTCTATTCTTCCCGTCCCCGCATTCCAGATGCAAATCGAAGAGTCAAGACAGCCAGCCGCGATTTGTGTCCCGTCACACGAGAAAGCAACAGATAACACCACTCACCATGGACGAGTTGCATCAACGCATGGGCCACATATCCCCACAGAGTGCCCAGAAGCTCATCCAGGATGGTACCATAACTGGCCTTGACCTTGATATATCGAGCGAGTCAAGCTTTTGCAAGGCATGTGCAGAAGCAAAACCTATGTGCAAGGCTGTCCTGCAGGTGTAGGAGGGACCACGAGCCTCCACCTTTGGCAAAAAGGTCCACTCGGACATCTGGGGGCCAGTGAACTCCCAGAGCTACGATGGAAAGGAATACTTTGTTAGCTTCACCAATGACCACAACAGGTGGACCTACCTCATTCTGATGGCAAGGAAAGGAAAAGCTTTTGACTGCTATAATCATATAAGCAGTATGAGGCATGGGTCAAAATCCAGTATGGCGCAAAGCTGAAGTGCCTGCAAACTGACTGCAGAAGTGAATACCTCTCCCAGGAATTCATGGCATACCTTAAGTCAAAAGGAACCATACAAAGTCTTACCATAAATGACACACCACAGGAAAATGGTGTGTCGGAGCACCTGAATAGAACACTACTGGAGCATGCACAGGCTATGCTTCTGATGGCTAGTGTCAAGCACACGTACCGAGACCCATTCACTCGGTAGTACCAACCAAACAACCATCCCATATCCATGACCAAGTGTCCATGCTGCATGCATAACACTTGGTACACCGGTCTCACCTTGGTACATCCGCCATATACACTCCTTGTCCTCACCCTTTGGTCCATCTCACCTCGGGACTTCCCCCCTTGTATTATCCTCGGTCATGACTCCATTGTTTTATACTCGGCCACTCCTTATTTTCCTATCTTGAGTCACGACTCTATTATCCTATCCTTTATTGTTCTATCCCCGTTTTACATTCCTTGTTCTAATTTTATCCATTGTGTAGATGGGTCTGGCAGATAGGGTTTCCTGGGGTATTCCTGCGCTTTTATATCGGAGAGTCGGTGGGATAAATAGGATAATAATCCTATGGAATTTCCTGTGAATTTATATCTATTTATCACTAGGAGATATATTGCCCTGTGGCAATTCTACAGGGAGCTGAGTCCCGGGTTTACTCTCCGCTTAGGCGCCGTACCGGGAATCCGGCCTGGGTGCCAAAGCGTCGGTTTATAGATTTGTGGTTCCCCCACAAAGTAGATATAATATGTAGTGAGGTATAATGTTATTATAGTAATGGAAACCCAACTGTGACCCAGCCTTGCTGTACGACAAGTAGCTGGTGTCCTAGTCCCGAATAGGGAAGTATGCACTCGGCACTTAACCTTCGGTCAGCGCGAGTGATAGATTTACAGTTGTAGCCTAATGGCTAGTGCAATGGGGGAGCAACGGTATAGTTACAGTTGCTTGTTTATGCTACTACAAGGTACTACTACTTTATATAAAATAGAATACTTATTTATAAGTGAAAACTTCACAGAGTGAAGTTAGAAGCCGGCCCAATGCGGCTGTGCGCGTGCTACACCCGCATATATGCGGTGGGGATAATATAGGTGAAATCTTCACAGGGGGGAATATGGAAATAGAATAAAATTAGATATAAACTGAATAGAAATCCACATGCTAGTGTATCCCCTTCCCAATGTGTCCAGATGAGGTGACCGGCCCTTGGGGTAGGTATGGGGCCGGGTAGAGAGTGTGGGGTAAAACCCGCTCCTAAAATCATGGAAATAATATTGTAGGTTCCTCATGATGTATATAACTTCGGTATGAAGTTGCGTCTTGATCTGGGAATAGCTGGGGGAGATATTGCAGTGTGAATGTTGAATATATGTATAAAGTGACTCAATAGTCCCTGGTTCTAACACATTGTGGACAATAACCACATGCTCTGCATACCTTGTTGTCCCACATTCCTTATTCCACATGTCGCTTCTTAACCTATATAAGTAGGACATGCATGTACATATTTCCTCATTCTGGGTATCGACTAGGCTTAGGCCCTTCTACCTTCTTCTCCTCTGTAAAGTCCTCGACTCGGGCCAGCATCATCAGCATCCCCCCAAGTACCTGTCTGTTGCAAATCCAGTGGCAGCATGGCAAGTAGGGTGCAATGCACGAGTACATTGAAGCCAACACCACTACTCTTGGCCTGCAGGACTTGGCCATAGTCTTCCCGACCTTTTCGACAACACCCCTCGGCAGTACCAAAGTCCATCAGTACCTGAAGCTTGACAGCTAGCCTATCGAAGTTCCTGTGGACCGAGTCAGTCTAACATGCGGTGTGGCTTAAAAACAGAACTTCAATGCATGCACTTGATGGCAAAACACCATATGGGCTTGTACACAGCGTGAAGCCTGACCTCACCAACCTACCTAAGTGGGGAACAAGGGTGTTTGTACTAATAGATCATGTCTGCAAGCTGGACTCCAAGGCAGATGAGGGGAGATGGATGGGGTACAGTGATGAAAGTAAGGGCCATAGGGTCTACAGGCCTGGAAAATGTTGCATCACTATCGAATGCAATGTGATGTTCAATGCTCCAGCCCTGGTCACACTGGCCGATACACTAACTGAGAGGGGGTCCATCACCCATGGCAGTAAAGGCATTGGTGGTGCCCCTCATGGCCAAGGACCACTACCACTACTACCAGACCCACCCACAGGTCATGCATGGATCGACCCACTTGAAGGTTTCAAGAACGTGGATGCAGATCCACTCAGCAGGGGTCACCACATGTGGAAGCCATCTGCGTACATGCATGGGATCACCGATGGCATAGGCAGCAGCACCGGTCATGCAAATGCCCTGATATATCCTAAGGGGCTGCCTGCCCCTACTGGGAATATGGCCTTAGCGGTCCTGGAGGAGGTAGAGGAGGTCAGCATGGAGGACAAATGAGCAATGCACTGCTCACTAGAACACACAATAGTGGCAGCTACCCAGAGTGTGGGAGTCGACCTGGTTAGCCTGGATGATGCACGTTCATGCAAGGACTGGCCTGCATGGGATACATCCATCAAGTGGGAGCTGGACCAGCATGCAACCCTGCACACATGGGATCTTGTAGAACTCTCAGACGGTGCCAACATCATTGGCAGCAGGCTTGTCTTTTGCTACAAGCACGACACAAATGGTAATGTTGTAGCCCACAAGACCAGGCTTGTTGTACAAGGCTTTTCCCAAACAGAAGGGATAGACTACAACTGCCAAACTTTCTGCCATCTGTATCATTGCCACCATAGCAGTCAGGAATGACTGGGAGCTTGAGCAGACCTATATCAACACTGCATGTCAAGCTTCGGGTACTGACGGACTTCAGTACTGCCAAGGGGTCAGGAAGACAATGGCCAAGTCCTGCAGGCCAAGAGTAGTAGCGTTGGCTTCAATGTACTCATGCGTTGCACCCTACTTGCTGTGCATGCCACCAATTTGCAACAGACAGATACTTGGGAGGATGCTGGTGATGCCGGCCCAAGTCGAGGACTTAACAGAGGGGAAGAAGGTAGAAGGGCCTAAGCCTAGTCGATACCCAGAATGAGAGAATATGTACATGCATGTCCTACTTATATAGGTTAAGAAGCGACATGTGGAATAAGGAATGTGGGACAATAAGGTATGCAGAGCATGTGGCTATTGTCCACAATGAGTAAAATTAGAATGAAGGAATGTAAAATGGGGATAGAACAATAAAGGATAGGATAATAGAAATGTGGCCAAGGATGGGACAATAGGAAGTGCCTGACTATAAAACAAGGGCTGTGGCCGAGGATAGAACAAGGACAGGAGGTCCTGAGGTAAGACAGACTGAGGGGTTGTCAAGCATTGGGTTACTGATGGACTTCGGTGCTGCCGAGGGGTGTTGGCGAAAGGTCGGGCGGACTATGGCCAAGTCCTGCAGGCCAAGAGTAGTGGCGTTGGCTTCAACATACTCGTGCGTTGCACCCTACTTGCTGTGTGTGCCACTGTATTTGCAACAGACAGATACTTGGGGGGATGCTGAGGATGCCAGCCCGAGTCGAGGACTTAACAGAAGAGAAGAAGGTAGAAGGGCCTAAGCCTAGTCTATACCCAGAATGAGGAAATATGTACATGCATGTCCTACTTATATAGGTTAAGAAGCGACATGTGGAATGAGGAATGTGGGACAACAAGGTGTGCAGAGCATGTGGTTATTGTCCACAACGAATAAAATTAGAACAAGGAATGCAAAGCGGGGATAGAACAATAAAAGACAGGATAATAGAATCGTGATTCAAGATGGGACAATAGGGAGTGGCCTAGTATAAAACAATGGGATTGTGTCCGAGGATAATACAAGGACAGGAAGTCCCGAGGTGAAAAGGACCGAGGAGTGTGGATGGCGGATGTGCCAAGCCGAGACCAGCGCACCAAGTGTTATGCATGTGGCATGGACACTTGTACGTGGACGTAGGATGGTTGCTTGGTCGGCACTGGCGAATAATCGGGACCTCGGTATGTGTACTTGACAGTGGTGAGGAGTAGGCATATGGGTGGTGGATGTGCCAAGACGAGACCAATGTACCAAGTGATATGCATGCGGCATGGACACTTGGATGTAAACATAGAATGGTTGCTCAGTTGGCAGTGCCAAAATAACAGGTCTTGGTATGTGTACTTGACAGTGCATACCTCAATGCCCTGATTACAGAGATGGTTTACATGTGCCAGGCTAAAGGCTATGAAGTTCCTGGACAGGTACATCACATTTGCCACCTCAACTGTGCGACCTATGACCTTAAACAGTCAGGAAGGGAATGGTACAATATGCTGTGTGGCATTATGTACTGGATTGGGGTTATGTGTTGCTGTTACAGCTCGGCAAGGCTGAGGATTCTGTCAAGTCCTGAAGACCGTTTCAGGGTGGCTAGGCTTTAACGTACTCATGCATTGCACCCTGCTGTTCCGTGCATGCCACTGATTTGGACAGGAGCAATGCTAGCAACGGTGCTGAGGGTGTCGGCTTGAGTAAAGGACTTGGACAGGGGAAGGGCAGATGAGAGGGTCTGAGCCAAGTTGATATTCTGAGTGAGGAACTATCTACATACATCTGCTACTTATATGGGTTAAGAAGCAAGATGTGGAACAGGGTGGCATAGGAAATGGAGAACAATAAGGTATGAAAAACCATGTGAGGCATTGTTCACAGTGATCAAGAATAGAATAAGGAATGTAGGTGAGAATAGAATAATAGAGTGTGGCTGAGAATAAGATAATGAAGGAGTGAATGAGAATAGAACAATGGAGGATGGCCGAAGATAAAACAATAGGGCCATGACTGGAATAATAAGTGAATATCAAGTGTCTTGGAGGAGGATGAGTAAGGGAATGGACAGGAAATGAGAGAATAGTGAGAGGTGGAAGGGATAGGTGGGAGAGATAGTCTAGACGATGTACTGGATGTACCAAGCCGAGACCATGTGGTAGTGAGGATAGTCTGGGTAAAGGAAGGTCGGTCAGTTGGTCGGTAATACCGAGTGAATCGGAGCTTGGTATCATGGACTTGACAGTATCCCCCCCTTAGCAGCTGAACCCATGAAGCCGGTGGGCGCAGTATAAATATAAGGTCCCAATGACTAGGTGTGGCCTTCTAAGAAGTGTGGGGTCTGGTGCCCAAACGTAATTACTGCTTCCACATGCATTGCCTCATTATCCTCTGTAACAAGAATGGGTTACGAAATGGATGAGGAGAATGTGCAAAAGGCTGGGATGGAGAGGAAGAGGTTGGAGAGACAGCAGAAGCAAGAGGCCAAGGCCACCTGAATTGCCAAGGTTGAAGCAAAGAAAAGGGAGGATAAGGCTGTGGCAAAGGTGGCTGCTAAACTAGCAAAAAGGGGAGAGGATTTAATGGTCGGGACAGGGGGTGAATGAAGAGGAATTCAGGAGATGGGCATCTTTGGGAGGGGAGCTTGCATAGTTTGAAGTGTTTCTAGTTGGTCATCACCCCCCCCCTTTTAGGTAGACATCCCACCATCTACTAAGGGTGTTGGCCTCTAGCCGAGAAGAATGGAGAAGGGTGGTAAGAACATATCAATGCAGATGTATGGATGAGACAAGAATGGATGGGAATAGACAGAAGAGACCTTGGCCAAATGTGCCAAATGGTGCCACTGACTGAGAGGTCCCAGCTAAAAACTTGCCAGCTGTTCTGGTATACAAGCATGCATGAGGCAGTATTGGTAGAGCTTCCAGTGACAGAACAGGATCCTGGGTGAGGCTTTTGGAACAGTGGCAAGTGCCGACTGGACTAAGGCCATAGGGACACACCTAAAGGTGTTAGTGGTATGACGGAATATAATACAGCCCAATACCCTGTTAATCAATGGATTATAGTGGGTGAGCGAGTTGTGACCGAATATTGCCGACCAACATATCTAGTGATGTGACAGATGGATAGTGGATGGGGTCATCCTGATGGGAGATCTAGTAGAGATGTCTATATATTCAGTGATAACTGAATTTTAGTAGTACTGGATTGAGAGCTCTAAAGGAGAATAAATAAAATGGGTAACTATGAATGGATGCTGATACAATCAAGCATGCAAGGTGGGTTGCCGAGAACATTCAGCACCTAATCAGATGACGTAAAATTAAAGGAAAATGTGGGGACATAGGAGCATTGATATAAACCTCTCTACTAGCATCTGGGGTGGTGGACTAGTCTTCGGTTGCCATTGCTGAATCCTCAGCATTGATGTCCGAGGCATCAGATGCCTGTGAGATGGAGTCAGGAGTTGTGGTTGCATGGGCTTTGGTTGCCTTAGGGCATTCAGTGACTTTGTGATTACTGGCAGTGCAGAGGAGACACAGGTTGTTGTCCATGCATCTTTGTCATTCAGTCAGGAGAGGTTTTCCATCCTTTCCGAGGGTCTTAGTGTACTCGGGTGGATTTGGCTGGGGTGTTTTCCCATCTTTGTTCTTAGACATGTCCTTGCTGCTGTTATCATTGCTGATATGTTGCTGGCAGTTGTCTGGGGTGGATCTGTTGCCAGGCTTGTCTGATCTTATATCTTTCTTTGGCTCATTACTACCCTCTACAGACTGTTCAGCCTTTCATTCCCAATACCTCATGTTGATCCTTTGAACACGATTCCAAAGTTTGTCAAGTGTATGGGGTTTGTCAAAATGGATGAGGCTATCTTTAATACACTGCAGCAGTGCCATATGCCTTGCAGAGGAGAGTGTTGTCGTTGTAGTCGACAAAAGCCATGAGCCTGTAAAATTCCACAAAAAACCTAGTGGTTTTGTAGTTTTCCTGCATAGTTAGCTTTTCGAGGGCCATCTCAGCATCGGCTCTCTCGTCCCAAGAGCTGAAGTTAATCTGTAACTCATTGATAAAAAGCTCCAGATTGCTGGTCGAGCAGGGTTCTATATTGGGGTTACCCGTCAGGTAAGGCTCAAAACATTCCAGAGCCGTTCTTTTCAGGTAGGAGACCATGTAATTGACTTTTTGCCTATCATCAGGGAACAAGTTACGCCAGGTGTGGAAGTTCATTCTGCAGAGGAAGATGAAGCCCTTTAACTTCTTTGGGTCGGTCCTATCGAAGGGTTCTGATTCTCAAATTCTGGCAGCTTGACCGTCTTGTCAGTGGTTCCAGGTGGTTCTGCCGAGTTCGAGAATGGCATTCAGAAGGACATTATTGTTGGCTGGGTTTATGGGGGCCCTGGCCCTATGAGGTGGCCTGGCTTGCAGAGCCTGCCTGGCCTGTGGGGCTGATCTGGCTCGGGGAGCTTGCCTGGCCTGTAGAGGTACAGCCGTAGATGGAGGGGGTACGGCCACAGATTGCAGAGGTGTGGCTGCAGATTGCAGAGGTGTGGCCACAGATTGCAGAGGTGCGGCCACAGATTGCAGAGGTGTGGCCACAGATTGCAGAGGTGTGGCCGCAGATTGCAGAGGTGTGGCCACAGGCTGATGGGGTGCTACCACAGGTTAGGGAGGTGCAGCTATCGGAGTGCGGGGAGGTTCAGGTGTGTTTGCCTGTCAGTATTGCTGAGGCTGTTCCTCGGTTTCAGCATCTGCATCATAATGTACTGAACCAGGTTCATTCTCTGCTGGATGGGGTTCTTGATCATCATTGTCATAAATGCATATTCAATGTCATCATTGGCAACCTCTTCGATGCATGGTTCTTGCTCGAAGGGGGAGGTGAGGCACTGCAGTTCTATTGTCGGCAAAGTATAACCAATAAGAAGGGGTGGGGTTCCCAAGGCTTCACGCTCCCTTCATTGATTTACTGTAGGGGCGAGCTGATTGTCATCCATACAGGCTGTGGATCTAGTATGTGGGGACATGATGGTAAGAACAGAGGTGGCAAGGAAAGCAGTGTCACTCAGAATATACTGTTATGGCTCAGTAAGGCCAAGGATTTGGTCAAGTCCTGAAGACCATTTTAGGGTGGCTAGGCTTCAACATGCTTGTGCATTGCACCCTGCTGTTCCATGTGTGCCACTGATTTGGACAGGAGCAATGCTGGTGATGGTGCTGAGGGTGTTGGCTTGAGTAAAGGACTTGGACAGGGGAAGGGCGGATGAGAGGGTCTGAGCCAAGCTGATATTCTGAGTGAGGAACTATCTACATACATCCGCTACTTATATGGGTCAAGAAGCTGATGGCAGGGAAAGTCTAAAAGACTGATAACTGACACACAGAGCAACAAGTGCCTTTGGGGCTTGTCAATATGGATGCTAAAGACAAGTATATAACAAAGTAACTACTAACCTTTGGGGCTTGTCAATATGGATGCCAAAGACAAGACCCAAAGGTGTGCAATGGTGCATCGTTATGGGCGCTTATTTTAAGCGCCGGAGAATGCAAATGCAAAAGTGAAAAGTACAAAAGAGAAACACAAGTGCAAGAACAAAACACAAGTGCAGGGGAATAAAATCATGATCCAACACCCCCCTCTGATGAGTTACCACTGCAATACTCACATACACTTTTCAATCCCCATCAGTTTTCTACACCTCTCAACTTTAACTTGCTCCAATGGCTTGGTGAGTAGATCAGCAGAAATGACACAGAAATGAGGCCAGCTGCTTCCTCAACAGGCTCATCCTCATCCTCATCATTGGATTGGGGAGAGACATTGTGATGAATTGTGTCATGATCAATCTTCCAGAACTCTCTGGGAGGCTGATGGATATGAGTGCTGCGACACAAAGGAGCAGGATCAGGGACTGGTACAGGGACAGGTACAGGATGGTACAGGACCAAGGATAGGTGCAGGGACAGGTGCAGGAAGAGGCAGTGGATCTGGTGCAGGGATAGGCACAGGAAGATGTGGTTGGTTTTGAGTTGCCACAACTTCTGGTATATCTTCTGAGATATCAATAAACTGTGCAGGAGTTGGTGTAGGATGCAAACAAGGTGAAGGGGAAGAGCCAGGGATGATGCGCTCATCAAATTCAGCATCATTGCTGATTAGAGTCTTGCAAGTGTCAGGATTCCAGAACTTCCAACCTTTAACACCAGGAGGATAGCCAATGAAGACGCACTTCTGAGTATGTGACTCAAGTCCCTTGCGCTGGTCCTTCTGAACATGGACATAGGCAGTGCAGCCCCAGACACGAAGGTGTTGAACAGACGGTTTCTTGCCATACCATGCCTGAAATGGAGTGATGTCATGAAGAGAATGAGTGGGACTGCGATTCCAGATGTGGACATAGGCAGCCAATGCTTCTCCCCAGAATAATGCAGGTAGTTTAGATTCGGCAAGCATGGTGGTAATGGCCTCAGCAGCTGTACGATTGGCACGTTCTGCAACTCCATTCTGCTGTGGACTGGCACGAACAGTGTGTTGGCATTCAATTCCATGTAGATCTATAAAAGCCTGAAACTCTTTGGACATGTATTCCCTACCCTTGTCATCACGCAAACACTTGATCTTCAGACCAAGCTGTGTCTCTGCCCAAGCCTTGTACTGTTAAACGCCACAAAGACCTCATCCTTGGTGTGGAGAGGGTGGAAAGAGCGAAAGCATGTCTTGTCATCAATGAACAGAACCCAATACCTGTACTCAGAATGGCTGCGCACAGGGAGAGGTCCATGGAGATCAGTGTGGACAAGGTCAAGTGGCTTAGATGCATGAGTAGATGAAGAGAGAAAGGGATTTCAATGTTGCTTGCCAGCAAGACATGGTTCACAACAGGATCAGGGTTTTGCTTTGACTTGAGCACCAAACCGTCAACCAGATCACCCTTGACAAGGCGTTTGACACTCTCTAGGTTCATATGTGCAAAACAACGATGCCAGAGAGAGAGATCCATGACACATGACACAAGTGCTGGAAAAGTTCACAGACTCAGACACAGGAATGGTTGAACCGTCAAGGAGGGCAGTGTTGTGAGTGTTTACAGATGTAGTGAAGAGGAGGTTTCCCCTCTGAGTGAATGTAATATGGTCATGGACAATGGTGACAATGAACTGCTTTTGACGAGTGAGATACAAGGCAGAGAGGAGGTTGTTGCGCAGTGCAGGAACATGGAGAACTTGACTAAACTCTAAAGTATGCCTCTGACTGCCATCCACCACTGGTGCAAACTGCACAGTGCCAACTCCAGTGGAATAGATGACTTGGTGGTCTGCAAGGTGAATGGGAATGACGAGTGGACAAAAATTACGAATCCAATGACGATGAGGTGTCATATGAGATGTGGCGCCTGTATCTGCAATCCAATCAAAGTCAGCATTGAGCTGAAGTGGTGCAGAAGAGAGAGCAAAGGAAGGGAATGATGTAGCACTTGCATTTCTAGCAAATTCAACGATAGAGGCCGAAACTGGAGTAGGTGTGGCACTATTTGCATGCACAGGGGCAGTGGATGGTGTAGAATCGGTCTGTGCATGATTCTTATGGTGCAGTCTCGATTTTGCCCTCATATACTGATGACAGGCATCCTGGAGGTGTCCTTGCTTGTCACATAATGAACAGACCTTTGTTTTGGCCATATTGGAGGTAGAAGACAAAGGAGGACCCTGTCTAGATGCAAGAGCCATGTCAGATGTCTCTCTGTGACAACATTGTGCCTCCTCAGTGATAAAAGCACTCTGCAGCTTCTCTTTGTCAAGATCTGTCAAAAGGAGTGTAGCAGAGACAAAGGAGGAGTACTCCTGAGGCAGTGCACGGATCATGGCTAGGGAATAGCATGGGTTAGGGTAACCCGCATGGGTCACCGGGTCGGGTGCCCTTGGGTTTGGGTGCGGGTCAAGCCGAGAGCACCCGTGACCCGGGCCAACCCGCGGCCTCAACTATGTACGCGCGTACGACACGCACGCACCACATGCGCACACGTACAACACGCACGCGCCGCACGTGCACATGTACGACATGACCGCGCCGTACACGCACACGTATGACACGAACGCGCCGTACGCGCACGCGCTGACACCAATGCGCTGCACATGCACGCGCCGACACCAACTTGCCGTACGCGCACACGCCAACACCAATGCGCCATATGCGCACGCGCTGACACCAGCGCGCCGACACAAATGCGCCGTACGGCGCATACGTGTCATATGTCGCGTGCGCGTACGGCGCATGTGGGTGCGGCGTGCACCCGAGACCTGTCGACCCATGGGAAAAAACCCATGGGTTGACGGGTTCGGGTTTCCCATGGGTCGGGTGCGGGTCACCCACATTTGACCCGTGGGTGACCCGTGCTGTTCCCTAATCATGGCCATACAGGTCAATTCTTCATCCATCTGAGTGAGTGTGAAGTTGCTAGGATGAAGATTTTGAATGGAAATGACTGCCTGGTCGACTCTGTTCATGAGGGACTGCAGGGACTCATCTGGGAGCATCCTAAGCGCAAAAAGATTGTCATAGGCATTGAATCTGGTCCCTGGACGCTTCTGGAGGTGCACAGACTCGAGTTTGGTCCACATCTTGACAGGATCCTTGGCAATTCCATCCAAATGAACCCTCTGGTCAAGCTGGACACCAAGGAAGATGTCACCAGGTGCCATAGATGCCTCATCATCCCAAATAGCTGCCTTGTCAGCATCAGCAGGCCTAACCCTCTTCCCAATGACCAGCTGCCACAATTTCTTCCTCTGAAACACAGCCCTTATCTCTCCTCTCCACTGGGGGTAGTTGGTGTTGTTGAGAGGTGTGAGATGAAAAGAAGAAGAGTCAGAATGACTGGTTGACATGGTGGAGTCAGGATGACTGATTGATATGATAAGGGTGTTGTGGAGTCAGATGTTGACGCATAAGGCTGAAAATTTGACTGAAGGTGGATGCAACCTGTATAAAGGTGTGTGCAAAGTATTGGGAAGATTGGATGAGTATGTGTTGCAGTGTGAGCCGGTTAAAATGTGGGGCCCATAACCTGATGGCAGGGAAAGTCTAAAAGACTGATAACTGACACACAGAGCAACAAGTGCCTTTGGGGCTTGTCAATATGGATGCTAAAGACAAGACCCAAAGGTGTGCAATGGTGCATCATTATGGGCGCTTATTTTAAGCGCCAGAGAATGCAAATGCAAAATTGAAAAGCACAAAAGAGAAACACAAGTGCAAGAACAAAACACAAGTGCAGGGGAATAAAATCATGACCCAACAGAAGCAAGATGTGGAACAGGGTGGCATAGGAAATGGAGAACAATAAGGTATGAAAAACCATGTGAGGCATTGTTCACAGTGATCAAGAATAGAATAAGGAATGTAGGTGAGAATAGAATAATAGAGTGTGGCTGAGAATAAGATAATGAAGGAGTGAATGAGAATAGAACAATGGAGGATGGCCGAAGATAAAACAATAGGGCCGTGACTGGAATAATAAGTGAATATCAAGTGTCCTGGGGGAGGATGGGTAAGGGAATGGACGGGAAATGAGAGAATAGTGAGAGGTGGAAGGGATAGGTGGGAGAGATAGTCTAGATGATGTCCTGGATGTACCGAGCTGAGACCATGTGGTAGTGAGGATAGTCTGGGTAAAGGTCAGTCAGTCAGTCGGTCGGTCAGTAATACCGAGTGAATCGGAGCTCAGTATTGTGGACTTGACAGTTGCAAAGTTGAGCATACTGTATTCCATAGGTATGCTACCAGGATGCTCTCATCATTGCTATAGATGTCAATGATCTCACCATGGCCAGCAACTCAAAAGTTGTAATCTATGCATTCAAGGATGAACTGCGCACCGTCCTCAAAATCAAGGATCTTAGGGATCTGAGCTGGGTATTGGGAATAGAGGTGAAGCAGAACCATGAGATGTGCACAATCTCATTCTCACAATGCACATATATCAAGAAAATACTCAAGAGGTTTAATTTACAGGACGCTAACCTGCTCAGTACACCACTTGACCCCCACCTCAAACTGTAACTGTCCCAACCCCCTTTCACTCCTCGTCAGTTTGATGAAATGTAAAACGTGCCCTACAGGGAGGCCATTGGATCCCTCATGTACGTAATGCTGGGCACACACCCAGACATCTCTTTTGCCATCTCCTTCCTGGTGCAGTTCATGCAGAACCCAGGGAGAGCACACTGGGAAGCAGTCAAAAGGGTTTTTCACTACCTTAAGGGAAGGAAGGATACTTGCCTTGTCATTGGAGGAGCATTGAAGGGACTCGAAGTGTTCTTGGACATGGACTGGGCCTCACAGGAACATAGGCACTCTGTGTCTGGGTATGTGTTCATGATCGATAGAGGAGCCATCTCCTAGAGCTCAAAAAAGCAACTTATTGTTGTACTATCAACTACCGAAGCTGAGTACATCACTGCAACTCATGCTGCAAGGAAGCACTCTGGATCTGCATGTTTCTGGCAGAAATTGCACGGCCACTCAGAAAACCCATCACCATCCACCACAATAATGTCTCAGCCATTTCTATCACAAAGAATGATGAATACCACCCAAGGACGAAGCATATAGACATATGCTACCACTTCATATGCCAAGCTATGCACGAGAGACTCATTCACGTTAACTACCTACCGACAGATGAAATGGCTGCAGACATGTTTACAAAGGCCTTCCCTTGACACAAGGTACCATACCTGAACACATTGGTTGGGATGCATTCTGCTTAAGGGGGGTGTTTGAACTAAGACATGTAAGCACCGAACGCAGTAAGGTATGGAGATCCCGGTCATGTCCAACTGGGACCATATATATGTTGAATGACTAGAAAGCAGCCCCTCAGTGAACCGCCCATTCACTGAGGTGCATATTCCTTTTGTACACCTAGATACATAGGCACTAATTACATTGCAGCCTCTTTGTATCTAGGTATAGTAACAATACATACTAGTGAACCACCCGTTTACTGAGCCTCTTTGTATCTAGCTACTACGCATAACCACTACAGAGTGTGGAAAGGAGAATTCTACTTCTGTATAGTCTAGGTAGGCACATCCACTTATTTATAAGAAAGAAAACTTGTGTTACTAGAAAACTTCATGTAGCGATCCGTTCTGATACAGTCAGGTGTGTAATGGAACATGGGTGCATGGGCAAAGAAAACATTTGGGCCATTCCCTGGAAAAAGATAGAAAGATTTCAAAGAAAAACATTCATTATCCAAACTGCTTGCCCATCAATGATATCCCTTCCATCAGCCCTGAAGAGCAGTTTGATCCTTGGGTCAGGCACCAGGCCATGTAGGTGGTATTCATCCAAACCCATCCCTAAAATTGCGAGAATATTCCTGTAGGTCCTTTATATCATCTGTAAAGCCTGTAGGAAGCTGCGCTTTGAGGGGGACATAATTTGGGGGTTTATTTGGGTTTTAGTGTTGAAATTTAAAGAAAATATGTGTAATAAATCAAATACTCTGTTGGTTCTAACATATTCCTTCCTACCTTCTCATGTTCTGGTGCTGGAATGGCCTCATTCAGTGAACCTTGCCAACTCAACACCCTCTTCTCTGCTTTCTACTCAACCTTCCCCCACCGCCAAGGAGTGTAGTGTAGGAACTCTTTCCCTCCACTTCACGGCCCACCTCTTCTTCGAGGGGCATACACAAAGACTGGAAACAGATCACCACCAGTGAGCATGCTTGATGATTCACAAATTAGACACTCAAGACCTGAATAAATTCACATTTTCTGCTGCAGGTCCAAAGGGTGATATAAACATATCGACCACCAATATTATGAGTAGTAATCACATTCAGCCTTCACGTCCATCCCACAGCTGTTACATTATTAAAGAGTTTTAAACACTTGACTGTAAGTGTATGACGGTCTTTTGCATAATCTACACTGTCCTTTGGAGTGGTGGGGATCTATGGTAAATCCAAGAAGTGAGGGAGGGAAATATTAACTTGATCAGGGTCAGTGTGCTGAAGATAGATAATGGTAAAGAAGGATAACTGAATTAAATTGGAATAGATCATGTCTAGGCAAGATGGCAATGCTAGCCACAGAGAGCAGAGTATGGAGCAGAGCCGCAGCAGCAAGTATTTCATGTCTTGTGGGCCTCTCCTTCTGGCTGAGCAGATCATGCAACACATTTTTCCTGGTCAGGAGCAAAGCAGACTGGCAAGCGTGTCAACTGTGTCAGCCACCTCCTGAGACCCATGTCCCTATGGCTGATATATCGCACCAAAGCTTATCTGTTCTCCATCTCGAAACATTGAAGATCATGACACACTGTTGGTGATAGCCATATTAACGTCATCTGTTGCTCTTATGACAGACTAAGAGAAGACCTCCCTTCCATAAACATGTATATTTTGACAAAGTGAGGGTTATTACAATGGATAATAATACAATCTGTATACTGCAACAGTCACATGTATATTGATCGTAGACGGATATAATATCTGCACTTGGGCAAGAATCCGGTGAGTCTGCCAATACGGGAAGGCAGTTTGCTAATTATGGCTAATTATATAATTCTAGTCTGTCACACTTTATAACCATCGTGAGTTAACTATCACTGTTATCAGACACGGCTTACAGCTATCACAGATATGACTGCAGTCCTACTCTAATCATCTGATCTTCTGGGCTTTCTGAAGACCATGGAGACATTGGTCAGTGGGTAAATGATCTGCTTTGATAACAGTGTCCAGAAGAGTGCCTCCGAAGCTTGTGGTGTTCCTGGTAGCTCGCTACTCCACTTGAGGCTACTTTTCAGCATACTTCCAGCCAGTTAGAAAAATCCATAGACGATATCTCCAGGGAAGTCCCTTGCTTAACCTATCACCTCCATTTCCTTTGGAAATCTACCCTGGCTCTTGAGCTCACACTCTCCTCTCTACAGAGCCGCATCTCTTCTTCTCTTAGTGGTATTGAGACAACCAAAGCTCTTGAATGTCTGGTGTATCTTCACACTGTCAAGAGTCCCATGGAGGCCTCCCGTGATGTCCTTCGAGAAGCAGCAAGTTGGAGCACCCTGGAATCTGAGGTCACATCACTTCCTACAGAGCTCCAATACAAGAAGGCTGCGGAGAGGCTTGCTGGAGCGAGCAAGAGCATAGTTGTTTCTCAAAATATAGTGGGTATGAGGTCCGTCATGGCCTCAAAATCAGTCTTCAGGACTAACTCGAGGCATCTCCCAGTTGTGCGTTGGTCGCAGCTATTAATACATGGGACTAATCTCGTGTAAGAGTCGCTAAGGTATCTTCGTCAATATTCTGTGCGACTCTGAGTTTGGTAACTACTATAATGGTTCTCGTCGTGCCACAGTTATTCAGAAATGGACAGGTACATCCCTCCTTGATATATATGGTAATCCTCCTCCTCCAGAGTCTGCCCCCATCATTTTCTCTGAGTTTTTGTAGCTCTTTTTTTCCGGAGTTTCTCGCTCTCGTTAACGAAGAACGAATGTCTTTGCGCTCGATTTTTCTGGATCTACAGCCTACCTTTTGTACTTTCATTCAATCCATACACTATCAATGCTCTGACATTTTCTCTTTAACGGGGCCTCTCAGGGGTTTCAGAGCATTACAGGCATTTGGCTCTTCCAGAGCTCATCAAGGCTTTTCCCATGGCAGAGGAGTTTCCTGTGGCCACTGACAAATTTTAGAGAAGGTCGGCTGCTTTGTTCTCCCCTCAGACACCGGCGCCCCATGGAGATGAGTTTTCCAAGTATCACTCACAGGGATTGTCCAGATGCTTGTCAATGTCCTGGAAGTTGGTCCCCCCGCAGTCCAATGCCGCTGTCAGTAGTAGTGTTATTACAGGAACCGGAGGAGGGTGGGATGAAGTTTTGTTCAAGCCATTCATTAACTTTCAGTAGAATATGAATTGTTAGAAAACAATCACCTGAACAGAGCGTTCGGGTTCTGAAAGACTCATCTCAACGGGTTCACCGTATGGTTAACTCTGACCGTGTGAGGGGTTTTTACGCGCACTTATGTCTTCTCGATGTCCAAAGAATCACTGGGTCAATGTATGGATTTTAACCACGGCTATGGGGCATTTGGACTTCTTCATTCACTCCACTATATATTCTCTTCCTTCCTTCAGTGGTCTGAGAAAGCACTCTGAACATCCAGGGGATCGACTGTCGCATCTTCATCTCCGAATATTTCTGGCAATTCATTGGAAGAGCTTGACTACACCACCGATGATTGGGGCACAATACAGCTTGTGTTGCATCTCCTCGATGCAGGCCATGTCTTGCATGAGCGGCTTTCCGTGTTGGAGCTCAAGATCCGTGCAGGGCTCGTGCAAGTCTTGAACTCCCTGCGCCTTTTGCGCAGCGATCCCCAGTATTTTTATATCTCTAACACTATAGCATTACTGCTCACCACTCCACGTTGCATTCCGCAGAATTGAATAATCATCTTGACACAGTCAGGCCCTTTACAAGTTCCTCCATTTCCGGGATGGCTCCTGACCCATCCCCATCACTCTTTAATAACGCTAGTGCTGCCATTGTCGAGTTTTACAAAAGCTTCTCGGCATATTCTTCAAGACAATTTTCTTTCCCTTCTCTTCCCATATTTCTCCACTTATCCCTCATACTCTGAATGGTCAGCAGAGACTAACTGGGACACGGGGAATGAACCACAAATTCCCATATGCTCTATCTCACCGACACCTACCAGCCAACATGTTGCGGAGGGCTTGCTCAACCTTCCTAGATTATTTGAGGTATATGCCGACGACGACACCCTCTAATTCTCTGTTGAACCTCTTCCTTTCGTCGATGCCCAGTCTTTAAATGCTGTTCTCAATCCTTCGTGGGCATCTTCTCCTGTTGGAGAACATCACCTCCGCCGTCTCTCTTCAACGAACTCTGTCCTTACCTCGCTGCTGCAGCCACAGCCACAACCGATGCTTCAACCTGAGATTATTGTCTGGGAATGGCTAAGCTCGTTGACATTCTCACTTCTCTGGCCCCTTGCTGCTCAAGTGTTCAATACACTCGCCAAGCTTAGAGGTTTGCATAGTGTATTAAGCCCTCAAGGGTTCTGGTTGATCATTGGAGTCTTAAAATCCCAAACTTGACATTCACTGGTTGCTGCTGGAACTGGGTTAATTTGCAATGAGCAGGTCTCTTGCAAATTTTCATGAACAAAGGAGAATGAGATGAACATAGAGTCGATGAGCTTCTCAGTGGCAAACTCGGTTGTAATATCAGTATGGTATGACAGCTGCACTCATAACTTACCTTGCAATACTTGCTTCATTGAATAATACCACCATTTGAAACAAAATATGAGTAGCATGATACTGATCCACAGGCTATGAATGTCTCCATGTAAGTTACTAATGTCCCGAGCCCTGTGAATCCATGGCCAAGGCATCGCTCGGCTCAGGGGAAGATAACAACACTACAGACAGATGTTAAAAATTAATATTGTGTTTAATATTATCTTAGTAAACTCACAATCTGCAACTTAATCCATGCATTTATATTCACTCCTTCTTTCTCATGTTCTGATGCTGGCATCGCCTCTATTAATAGACCTTGCCAACTCAACACCTTCGTCTCTGCTTTCGAGACAACCTTCTCCCACCGCCAAAAAGTGTGTTTTTGGAGGTCTCTCCCTCCAATCCATGGTCCAAATCTTCAAGGGGAATACACCAAGACTGGAAACAAATCACCATCAGTGAGCATGCTTGCTGATTCAGGAGGTTAGACTCCAAACAAATTCACATTTTCCGCTTCAGGTGCAAAGGGTCAAAGGGTGATATAAATATATCGACCCACCAACAGTACGTGTAGCAATCACATTCAGCCTTCATGTCCATCCTGCAGATGGCACATTATTCCAGAGTTGAAGGGACCTGATGATAAGCATTTGATGGTTTCTTGCATCATCATGTTTTGCAGCATTGGGGATGTACGATAAGTTCATGAAAAGAGGCATGAAAAATGTTGATATGATCATCATCAGTAGGCTGAAGATTGAGAACCGAATCAATTGGAGATAGTTCATGTCTATCCAAAGAGGCAAGCTAGCCATGGAGAGCAGATATTGGAGAAGGGCCACAGCAGCAAGTATATTGTTGCTTGGGGACCTTTCCTCCTTGCTGACAAGATTGTGGAACACCTTTGAATAGAACAGGTGTCAAGCTTCGGTTACTGATGGATTTCGGTACTGCCGAGGGGTGTTGGCAAAAGGTCAGGTAGACTATGGCCAAGTCCCACAGGCCAAGAGTAGTGGCATTGGCTTCAACGTGCTTGTGCATTGCGCCCTACTTGCCATGCGTGCCACTGTATTTGCAACAGACAGATACTCGGGGGGATGCTGATGATGCCGGCCCAAGTCGAGGACTTAACAGAAGAGAAGAAGGTAGAAGGGCCTAAGCCTAGTCGATACCCAGAATGAGGAAATATGTACATGCATGTCCTACTTATATAGGTTTAAGAAGTGACATGTGGAATAAGGAATGTGGAACAATAAGGTATTCAGAGCATGTGGTTATTGTCTACAGCGAGTAAAATTAGAATAAGGAATGCAAGACGGGGATAAAACAATAAAGGACAGAATAATAGGACGTGCCCAAGGATAGGACAATAGGAAATGCCTGATTATAAAACAAGGGCTGTAACCGAGGATAACACAAGGGCAGGAAGTCCCGAGGTGAAGTGGACCGAGGGGTGAGGAGTAGGCGTGAGATGGGAATGAGGAATGTGCCCGATATGTGTGTTGAGCCGAGAACTACTCATCAAGTGGCTCGTACTTGGTTACTAGTGGAGTATTTTAGTTGGTACCACCAAGTTACCGGATCCTCGGTACGTGTACTTGACAATAGGAGCCGGAATGGCAAGTGTGTCAACTGTGTCAGCTGCTACCTGGGACTCACATCCCTATGGCTGATATTGATGAGATTATGAGCAAATACAGTAGGATTGAAGATTTCTTTAGGCAGCTATTTTATTTATCTCCTCAGTATAGTCAATAACTGAGATGTATATTCGAAAATATACCTATTTTATTTATCTTACAAAAGAAATAAAAGAGAATTAGCCTTAAAGGCTTGTACAATATTTTACACGACTCACCTCCTCAGTATAGTCAATAACTGAGGAGGGAGGCTTTATGCGGGTCGTGTCTCACCCGCATATACCTTGCAGCCAGCCCTTGACCCTATCGAAGGTTTGAGCCAGGCTGCCGGTTCCAAACCCAGGGAGCCGGCCACGCTAGTCGCGTCGTGCGTGGACAAGCGCCCGTAAGTAGCGTACAAAGTAGGACAGGAATAACTTCCTCAATAATGAGGATAAAAATACAAATAAAATTGAGAAAAATAAAGAATTGAAAAGTGCACTGAATGGTACCAAAATCAATACAATAATACAATATATTGAGATTGTCCTCTCAGGGGTGAATGCAAGTTTGCACCCAACACGCCCCCTCAAGCTCAATATATGCCGAGCTTTTCGGTGAGAATCTTCACTCTGGGTCCTGGTAAACCCTTTGTGAGGATGTCTGCGAGCATTTGATCGGTTGGGAGGTATTCGAATGTGATCTTCTTCCCCTCAATCGTGTCTCTGATAAAGTAGAGTCGTATATCGAAGTGTTTGGTCCTCGAATGTTGCTGATTTCCGTAGGCTATAGTAATAGCTGATTGGTTGTCAGCATATATTTTTATAGGATTTTTGATAGGTTGGAAAACTTTGGTAATGAAGTTCTTGAGCCAGATGGCTTCTTTAGTGGCATGAGTCATGGCAATGAACTCTGCTTCGGTTGATGAGAGTGCCACTATCGTCTGCTTCTGACAGCTCCATGAGATACTCCCGGAGTCAATTTGAAAGATGTAGGCTGATATGGAATGTCTATGATCTTGTGAGGCCCAGTCGGCATCCGAGTACCCTACTAGACCGTCTCGACTCTTCCCTAAGACTAATTTCTTATCTTTCGTCCCTTTTAAATACTTAAAGACTCTTTTAACTGCATTCCAATGAGCAGTTCCAGGGTTCTCTAGAAACTGTGACAGTAATGAAACAGCGAATGAAATATCTGGACGGTGTAGAGTTGCTCTAGGTAATGAATACCTAAAAGCCTGCGCGCACCGGTCCTTTTCTCTGGCGGGATCTAGCGCAGTCGTTCGGCACAGCTGGAATAGGTTCTGTGACTCGGCAATGTACGAACGGAAATAGATAGTGAACAAAATATGGTGTGATGTGACAGGGACGTGACCTTGATGAGACGCGAATGTGTCACGCTGACTA
>QLPI01014309.1:0-13519 GCA_003314275.1 Chroogomphus rutilus | reverse complement strand
CGGTGAGATTGTGGGAAAGAAATAAAACAATAAGGAATGGCCGAGAATAAAACAATAGGGCCACGAGTGAGTGGCAGGGAATAGTGAACATCCCGTGGGTAAGCGAGTGAGGGGGAAAGAAAAAGAGTGTAGGGGTGATAAAGAATAGGGGTTGGGGAAAAGGATAATGAACCAGGTGATGAACCGGGTGTACCAAACCAAAACCGCATGCCATGGAATGATATGAGTAAGGGTCGGTCGGTCGGTACTGCCGAGTAAGTCAAAGCACAATGTGTGGTCGTGACAAGGGTTGTCGAAATCGGGTATCCCATCCCCTAGTAATGCCACTCTGGATTGGATCCTGGGTTCCAGACCCTTCCTGAACTTGATCATGATCATTTTGTCATCATGATACTCTGCCAAGGCCACTAGCTCTTCGAAGCGGTCAACGTACTCCTCAACTGAGTCCCTTCCTTAATACCAGCCCTTGCCTTCGAGTCGCATCAAAGCCGAGAGCTGTTCATTTTTTGGGCAGAAGTACTCCACCATGTCCATCTCGAATGCCTTCCAGTCAGGGTACAGGGGGCATCCTGCTCATTCATTTTTCAGAACCCAGTTGGCATACCAAGCCGCTCATCCTGACTTGAAGTACGACAATGCCCAGTGGATGTGGGCTTGGTCATTGCGAACTGGTTGCCGCAAACCACAAAGTAGATGTTGCAGGAATTGAGGAAAGCTCTGCCTTTCTCCTGATCTCCATCGAAGTCAGATGGGATGGCCAGACGGGCTTGAGAACTAGCTCAGGGTGTAGGGCGCAAGGAGTCTGAGCGCACATTCAGCATCGGATCATCTTTGGGATCCAGGTAATCTATGTCTCTGTCAAGCTTCAGCACTGCTGAGGTACTGGACGAGAATGGCCAAGTCCTACAGGCCAGAAGTAGTGGCTTTGGCTTCAACATACTAGTGTGTTATGCCCTACTCTCCGTGTGTGCCACTGATTTGTAACAGATGGGATACTCGGGAGGATACCGATGATGCCGGCCCGAGTAGAGGACTTAACAGAGGAGAAGAAGGTAGAAGGGGCTAAGCCTAGTTGATACCCAGAATGAGGAAGTATGTACATGCATTTCCTACTTATATAGGTTCAAGAGGCGACATGTGGAATAAGGAATGTGGGACAATAAGGTATGCAGAGCATGTGGGTGTTGTCCACAATGAGTAAAATTAGAACAAAGGGATGTAAACTAAAAATAGAACAATAAAAGATAGAATAATAGGAATGCAGACAGGGATAGGACAATAGAGAGTGCCAGGCTATAAAACAATGGTTGCGACCGAAGATAAAACAAGGACAGGAAGTCCCAAGATGAGACGGATCAAGGAATGAGGAGTAGGCATGGTGGGATTAATGGATGGTGAGTTGCATAGAGTATGTGAAGGGTAATAGATAAGGGATGTGGGTGGTGGATGTGCCGAGCCGAAACCAGCGTACCAAGTGACGTGCATGTGGCGTGGACACTTGTGTGTGGATATAGGATGACTGCTCGGTTGGCACTGCCGAATTACCAGGTCTTGGTACGTGTACTTGACAGTCTCTACGTGTAGGGTCATTGTTAAGTTTGGTCATAATTGCCCGAAGGGCTTCGCTAATGGCTGCATTGGCCACTTGATTCTCTGCCAACTCCTGCTCCAGTCTTGCCAGCCACTCTTTGGCATCTAAGTCTGGGTGCATTATTGGGTAGGGAGAGTCATTTGCTGGCTCTTTCGCAGCTATGGAGGAGGGGGAATCAGGTGTCCAGTATGTGAGTGAGGCAGAGCTGTCCAAATCGCAATTGCCGAGCCTGAAAATGCCTATGGTCGTACTGTGACATGATGCCCAGTCCTTGTTGGGTGGAGGTTTTCCTAATGTAAGGGCAACCCCAGAGACACCTGAGGGCTATCACACAGAGCCTAGCAATGGGGGAAATCCTAAGGTCTATTACTCTTGCATATGTACAAGGAAAGGGACTTTACCTAGCAATGGGGGAAATCCTAAGAGGAAAACCTAAGCCCCATTGCCAGTGAGTCCCACGCCCTATATACCCTATACCCATGCACCACTTCCCCATCATACACTACCCTTCCTCTGGTTCCGGTGGTACAATCTACCAAACACCCATAGGCCTGACACTAGGAGTCTGGCCTAGAGCCTCGGTGTCTCGGTTTGGCACATGATAGGAAGGTCAGTCAGTCATTAGCCCATAAGGGCAAGTCTGTCGAGTTCTCCCAGCTCCCATTCCTCAATCCTCTTCTCCATAGGTGTCTCTCTCACCTATTGCTTTCATCCCATTGAGCTGAGACTTTGGCAGACCATATCATGCTCAGCTCAGGAAATAGACAGGTTATCCTCTGACAGCTTCAGCTTAATTGCTGTGCCTTCCAATCTTGTTGGTCTCTAACTTTGGGCAGAGGTTTTAGAGTGGAGCAAGGTCTAGAGACTTGTTGATGAAGCTTGGAGAGTACAACAAAAGCTCAGAGAGTGAGTGAGGTTTGCTGGTTGAATTCTAAGTTGATTATCAGACTACCAAACTTCTACATTACATGCATATTTATATTAGTATGTATTTCAATTTCAGTAGGACTTAGCAACCAAGAACAAGGGAGGATATGAATGGAGAAGGGGTCTCCAGTTGAAAGAACAAGGAGGTGAAAGTACAAGGGCTCGAGTGAACTTTGTGACCAAGCTACTGCAGGATCTGAACAGGATCTTGAGTGGGATCTCAATGTACTTCCATTTTAGGAAACAATAAGCGGAGTTGGTGTCAAGTCCACGATACTGAGCTCCGATTCACTCAGTATTACCGACCTACCAACCAACCAACCAACCAACCAACCAACCAGCCAACCAACCAACCAACCAACCAACCAACCAACCAACCAACCAACCAACCAACCAACCAACCAACCAACCAACCAACCAACCAACCAACCAACCAACCAACTAACCAACCAACCAACCAACCTTTACCCATACTATCCCCACTACCATGCGGTCTCGGCTTGGCATATCTGGTACATCGTCTAGACTATCTCTCCCACCTATCCCTTCCACCTCTCACTATTCTCTCATTTCCCAACCATTTCCTTAACCGTCCTCCCCCATGACACTCAATGTCCACTTATTATTTCAGTCACGGCCCTATTGTTTTATCTTTGGCCGTCCTCCATTGTCTTATTCTCATCCACTCCTTCATTATTTTATTCTCAGCCATACTCTATTATTCTATTCTCACCTACATTTCTTATTCTATTCTTGATCACTGTGAACAATGCCTCCACATGGTTTTTCATACCTTATTGTTCTCCATTTCCTATGCCACCCTGTTCCACATCTTGCTTCTTAACCCACATAAGTAGCGGATGTATGTAGATAGTTCCTCACTCAGAATATCAACTTGGCTTAGACCCCCTTGTCCGCCTTTCCCCTGTCCAAGTCCTTCACTCAAGCCGACGCCCTCAGCACCTTCACCAGTACCACTCCTGTCCAAATAAGTGGCATGCATGGAACAGCAGGGCGTAACGCACGAGCACATTGAAGCCTAGCTACCTCGAATGGCCTACAGGACATTGACCGAATCCTCGGCCTCACTGAGTCCTGACAGTTGGGCTGATTGGTTAAGTTAAAGAAATTAAAAGGTGTTTATTAATGAGGGACAGGGGAAGTTACAACCATTGAATGATAGACACAAAGTCCAGTTGGAGAGCAGGGTTTCTGATCGGAGAGCTGCAGACTGGCAAGGGTTTGCAGGTAGGTGGGTGAATGGGCTTTTCGGAGCATGAGGATGGATCCATGTGTAACGTGCAGCTTTTCCTAGAAAGGAAGACTTGGCCTTGTGTTAGAATGGAAATGATTTTGGCAGGGTTATGACATGGTCCTAGTGAAGGTGAGAGGAATGACTGAGTGGCCAACCCCCACAAGCCAAAAAGAGGTCCAGTCATTCTTGGGATTCTGTTTTGGAACCCAAGAAGCTGTGACAAAACTTTGGTGTGAACCAAGGCAAGTCAAGTTCTCTAACAAGATGCTGGAGGACAACAAAATATACCTGCATGGGCTATTTTTATAGAGAACCCAATTAAGAAATTATACTCCAGAGATTCAGGTAGTCTGTTATTGCAAGAGTATTACAATAAAGATTTAATGAGATCTCATGCAGCCATGAAAAATGTCTTTATTGATTCTGATCCAGGTCATTTGTCTAAAGAGAATATTTAAGGGAGATCTTGTCAGGCATCTCATCTGTTACATATAGAATTAATAGTTTAAGAGTGTTAAACTATTAGTTCTAGACTGGTTTAGGTTTACTTCCACTTTTCTAATTTTTATCTGATTTAATTCTTTTCCTAGTTTTTAAGTTTTAAGTTTGGAAGGTAGCCTGTCATTTCAGTAGCAAAAGCTAAGGTTCACTCTTTGGAATAAACCTATTCAACAAGTCTTTGGACTCATTGTTGAGGGTGGCTTCCGGTCTTTAGACCAGTTATTTAAGCAGACTTCAGTCCACATATGAGAGTGCTGCTGGTACTTATTTAAACCTGTGGATTATTATGGGTAAAATAGATTGTTATTCTACACTACAAAACTAGCTTCTTTTATACTAATTCTAAGCTAATTATGTAATCTCTTGATAAGGCAATTCCTTCATGAAGCTGGTAGAAGTGTTCAGAAGGAATTGGAAGGCTTTGGAAGCCTGTGAGGTCACTGAGTCACACTTGTAGTCACTTGTCAATGTCAAGGACATGTACTGAGCATCGGTTCACTCGATAGTGCCAACCGAACAATCAGTCTAATTCCACGTGCAAATGACCAAGTCATATACAAGTCACTTAGTACGTTAGTCTCAGCTTGGCACATTCATCATTCACACCTCCCACTTTATTCATCATTCCACTCCTGCTTCATTTATTTTCCATTATTCACAATCCATTTATTCTTTTATTCTCAGCCCATTTTACCTCAGGACATTTCCTATTGTTTTATCCTTGGTCATGACTGTATTGTTTTATATTCAGTTGCCTTCTATTGTTTGCACTCTTATTATCTTATGCCCAGTCATATTTTATTGTTCTATTCTCGTTTACATTTCTTTATTCTATTCTTGAACATTGTGGACAATACCTCCACATGCTCTTCATACCTTATTGTTTTCTCCATGTCTTATGCCACCCTGATTCCACATCTCACTCCTTAAACTGTATAAGTAGTACATGGATGTAGATATATCCTTGTTCTGAATATCGACTTGATTTACACCTTCTTGTCTTCTTTCCTCCTATCTGAAGTCCCTTACTTGGGCTGACACTCTTGGCACTCTCCTGAATATCTCTTCTGTCTGAAATCAGTGGCATGCATGGAAAGTAGGGTGCAACACATGAGTACATTGAAGCCAAGCCACCCCATGTTGGCAGAGAAGGTCTAGAGATTCTTAACTGTCACACAGAGAGTAACAATGGCCCTTGGGGCTTGTCAATATGGATGCTGAAGACAAGACCCAAAGGTGTGCAAAAGTGCATCATCATGGGCGCTTATTTTAAGCGCCAGAGAATGCAAATGCAAAAGTGAAAAGTACAAAAGAGAAACACAAGTGCAAGAACAAAATAAAAATGCAGGAGAATAAAATCATACCCCAACACCCCAATCAGTCTACAGGACTTGGCCGATTCCCACCAACATCATGAAGTCAGTACTATTGCATTAGTACTCAGCCCACACATCATCAGCATTCTCAGTGCCTGACGGTATATTCAGAACCAAACTACTTCCCATGTTACACTTCTTATATTATGCCCCTACAAAATCGATCCACAACCTCCAAGGTGACTAGCTCCTTGGACATCAAAGCTAAGAAATCAGCTGAGGTGATTGAGTCAAAAAACTAGTCAGCAACTCTCTGGCCTCTAAGCACACAGGGAGTTGCATTGACTTGGCAAGTGCTAGTGGTGAGTTTAAGCTCAATGCTTCTGCTCTTTTAATTCCAATTCTTTAATAATCCTTCTATCTTCTGACTTGATGCCAAGTTCCTTGGTAAACCCCTTTAAATGCCTAATTGATTAAGGCTCTGCTCATAGTTTCATTGAATCTTCTTATGTTTGAGAACATAAAATCCCTACTTCCTCTATTAACCCCATTCCTCTTAAACGTACTACAAATTGGTCATTACTGAATGTGTAGAAATACCAATTAGATTTCTGTCAGGACAACTTCAGTCTGTCAATCTGTATGTCACATCACTAGACTTGTCTGTGTCAGTAGTACTCGGTCACACCTGGCTCACCTTGTCAGGTTGGTAATGCCGAAGGTATGGGCGGGAACCAGCCAAGTCCTGTAGGCCAGTTGTAGTGGCTTGGCTTTAACTTGCTCGTGCATTATGCCCTACTTCCTGTGCATGCCACTGATTTGGGATGGAAGAGATTCTCGAGGGGATGCTGAGAGTATCGGCCTAAATGGAGGACTTCTAAACAGAGGGAGGAGAGCAGGAAGGCATAAACCTAGTTGATACTCAGACTGAGGAACTATGTACATGCATTCGCTACTTATATAGGCTAAGAGGCAGAATGTGGAATATGTAAGGGCAACCCTCTTACAGCCCCGAGGTATATCTCGGAGGCGAGCTAAGCAGGGGGAATCCAAAGTGTTTAATTATCTACTACTTTAAATACATGTGGAGTCCTCACCTAAGCAGGGGGAATCCAAAGAGGAAAGTCTAAGGATCCCGCTGCTGGTGAGCCCCTTTTATACCCTTTTCATAGATGGTCTGTGCACTAGCTTACAAATCAATACATCGGAGTTTGTAGAGCCAATCTCTTGGTACTAAGTCCGAGGCTCGGGTGTCTGTTCCGAGCTCTAGTCATCATGTGTTAAGACCTTTCTGTCTCCACTCGGTGGTTTCAGGGCCTCTTAGCCTCGGAGTTGGTCGGAGTTTGAAGTGGGACTTCGGACCTGTATTAGGGCTCGGAACTGATCGGAGTTTGTAATGGAACCTCGGAGTTGCACTGGAGTTTAAAGAGGGTCGTCCCCTGACAGAATAAGGGTAGCATAAGACATGGAGAAAAGAATAAAGTATAGAGACCATGTGGATGTATTGTCCACAGCAATCTAGAATAGAACAATACGATGTAAATGAGAATAAGACAATGAGATATGACCGATAATAAACAAGTAGGAGTGTGAGGGAAAATAGAACAATAGAGGGTGGCCGAATATAAAACAATAGGGCTGCGACTAAGTGATAATTGAATAGTGAATGTCCCGAGGGTAAATGGGCAAAGGGAAGGATGGGGAATAGAAGAATAATAAAGAATAGGAGGGTGGGGTAGGAGAAGTGAACCAAATAATGAACCGAATGTACCAAGCTGAGACCACATACTAGTGAGGAATGATTTATCACTGGCATGTGGGATTAACGATAAGGGTTGTTCAGTTGGTACTACCAAGTGAACCGGAGCTTGGTATTGTAGGCTTGAAACACCTACTACAATCTGTTGATTGATTGGGTATTGGGCAGTATTACATTCCAAAAAACCGCTAATGACCCTAGGTGCATCCTGATGGCCTTGGCTCAGCCAGCACCTGCTGCTGTTCCACAGCCTCAACCAGGATCCTCTCCGAAATTTCCACAAATAGCCCTAATCAATGTAGCTACCTTTGCATGCACTTGCAAACTAGAAGGCTCACAAGTTTTCTTCTTGGACCTTTCAACCATCAGCACCGCCTCGGCATATTCGGCCAAGGTCTCTTCCATTCCATCCATTCCCCTTGACCTGGTCGACCTAGAGAACGTCCCAAAAGAGTATCACAAATTTGCTTATGTTTTCAGTAAAACAAAAGCTGATACTCTAGGACCCTACCAACTGTATGACCTCAAAATTACCTTGGAAGATGGCACCAAAATGCCTCATCCACCACTCTACTCCCTTTCCCAGTCAGAATTAGAAGCCCTGCATGAATTCCTTGATGAACATCTGAACATGGGGTTCATTAGAGCCTGCATGGCATACCAATCCTATTTGTTTGAAACAAAGATGGCTCCCTTCAGCTATGCATCAACTTTCAGGCACTAACAAAGTTACCAAAAAGAATCGGTACCCTCTCCCTCTGATCACTGACCTCTTAGACACTCCCCAAAAAGCGTGAATCTATTCAAAAATCAACCTTTAGTACATGTACCACCTCATCCAAATTGCTGAGGGTGAAGAATAGAACGCTGCATTCAAGACCCATTATAGGTCCTATCAATGGCTAGTCATGCTGTTTAGCCTATCCAACACCCCTGTGGCTTTTCAAAGATTTATGAATGACATTCTCAGTGATCTGATAGACCATTGTGCTGTAGCTTACTGTACATAGATGACATACTGATCTACTCAGATTCACTTGAAGAACATCATGAACATATCCAAGTAGTACTTCATCGGCTCAGAAAAAATGGCCTATTTGCCAAGGCCAGCAAATGTGAATGGCACAAAGACATGATTGAATTCCTCAGCTACATCCTACATACTGATGGCCTCACCATGGCTGATGACAAGGTCAAAACCATCCACAAATGGCCTGAGCCGAGGAAGGTCAAGGACATCCAGTCCTTGCTGGGCTTTGCCAATTTCTACAGATGCTTCATCTTTAACTACTCAGACATTACCATACCCCTTACCCAGCTGACACATCAAGGAACACTATGGGCATGGACTGAGGACTGTCAAAAGTCTTTCAACCTGCTCAAAATGGCTTTTACCTTGGCACCTATCCTGCATCACTGGGAACCCAACCTACCTTTGGTTGTGGAGAATGATGCTTCAGATTATGCCCTTGCGGCTATTTGTTCGGTTATTAGTTCTAAAGGCAAGATTCATCATGTCACTTTCCATTCCCATAATTTTACTGCTCCTGAACTAAATTATGATGTTCATGACATGGAACTTTTAGCAATTTTTGAGGTGTTTAAACACTGGTGGCACTACCTGGAAGGCTCTGCTGACCCCATAGATGTCATCACCAACCACAAGAACCTCAAATATTTTTCCACTACTAAAGTTTTGACCCATAGACAGGCTCAATGGTTTGAATACCTTTGTCAATTCAACCTCACTATTTGTTTCTATCCTGGCAAGCTTGGCACAAAACCCAATGCTTTAACTAGATGATTGGATGTCTACCCTAAAGAGGGAGGTAGCAACTATGGCACCATCAACCCCCAAAACCTTTGGCCAATTTTTATGACTACTCAATTAGTGGAATCCCTTCAAGCAACCCAACTCCTCATTCTAACCTTACAAGCAAGTATCATCATGGATTCAGAACCCTCCATTCCAATATACTTTCAGCTCTTCCTACCAACCCTATGGCAATACCCCATCTCTGCACTTCTAAAATGCCAAACCCAAGATGGATGCAGACCCCAGATGGTTTCCTTCAACTAGACGATCAAATATATGTCCCTAACTCCAACAACCTCAGATTATGTGTCTTACAATACAAGCACAACCACATCTTCAGTCAAAACAAAACACTAGCTCTGGTCTGCCGCAAATACACCTGGTCAGGCCTATGCACTTCGGTTATCGAATTCTGTAAATCCTGCACAATATGTATGCATTCAAAATCACAGCAACACAAACCCTACGGCTTTTTGAAACAACTTCCCATCCCCAAACATCTGTGGAATTCCATCTCTATGGACTTCATTGAATAACTCCCTCAGTCCTTGAGATTCACATCAATACTAGTAATAGTTTTCAGACTCACAAAACAAAGCATCTTCATTCCTACGGTCGACATGATCACTTTGGCCAAACTGGCTAAAGTGTTTGTGCTTCACATCTTTTCCAAACATGGTGTACCGAGTCATGTAACATCTGACCATGGAAGCAAATTTGTCTCCCACTTCTTCAGGTCACTCAGTAAAGCTCTTGACATGTGCCTACACTTTACCTCAGGCTACCATCCAGAAGCCAATGGCCAGACTGAATGCATAAATCAGACCCTGGAACAGTACCTTCGAGTCTACTGCAATTATCAGCAGGACAACTGGTCTGAACTATTGCCACTAGCTCACCTATAATAATGCTCCCAACACTACCACAGACATTTCTTCCTTCTTTGCTAATAAGGGACACCACATGAACCTCAACATGCACCCCAAACATGATCTAACCTCCTCTTGAGCGTATGAGTTTGCTGTAGACCTAAATCAACTCCATGAAGTCCTGAAAGAGAAAATCAGTCATGCCCAATCATGATATCAAGTCTTGGAAGACTCCTGAAGACTTCCCACTCCCAAGTTTGCAATTGGATCAATGGCATTTGTCAAAGCTCAATTCTTCTACACCACTCGACCCTCTAAGAAGCTGGCAGAGAAATTCCTCGGCCCCTTGGAGGTAATTGCTTGAGTCAGTACTCACTCTTACACTCTCTATCTGCCCAGTACCATGCAGGCAGTACATCTGGTCTTCCATGTCTCAATGCTCCAACCTTTGACCCCAACTCCATACCCAATCAAGTCCAGCCTCCACCTTCCCCAGTCAAAATTGACGGAGAGATCGAGTATGAGATAGCTGAAATCCTTGACTCAGAGGTCAACCGACACTGAAGACCTTGTAACCTCCTTTACCTGGTCCACTGGACTGGTTATGAAGGTACTGAATATAAGACATCTTGGTTATTAGCAACTGAGCTCAATCACACTCCCAAGAGTGTCACCGAATTCCATCTTGCCTACCCTGATATACCAGGTCCATGGCCTCCTTAACCCAATTATGGCTCCCCCTACAAGTCTTGTTCTTCTACCACTCCTGAATCCCCTCAAACCCCTCAGTCTGTGTATTTTTCTCTTGTCTCTTTGCCTATCCAGGCTGAGGCTCCCAAAACCCTCGGCATGTCTCACTTATTCTTTTCCCTCATATCTTTCTATTTCTCTTGTCCTTTCTCTTGGTTCATTATGCTTAGTCTCAACCAAATTTATTCAAAAGAAAAAATAAAATCAAAGGGACTACCAAAACTACCTCAGAGCCCTATCAACATCTTCCTCTTCCTCTTCCTCATCTCCTTTCTTTCCGTTCCTTTTTTCTTTGTCTTTTTCCACCCCCTGCTCTCCATTTCCCAAACCATCTTGAACCCTGGTCAGCCTGTTTCCTTGGCCAACCTTACTCCCTGTCCTGCCTTTTTCTCTAGGGACAAGGGACCCAACCCAAGGCAACCGATTTTGCCTTACTGACCAGTCCTGGGCATTGGCCAATCATTTCAGGAACCCATTCAACTCCTGCTAGAGCTGATTCGACTCCCAGTGTAGCTGATTCTGCTCCTCCAGAGCACAAACCAGCTGGTCCAAGACCATGCTTTCCCTCAATGGCATCTGCACTGCCAGTGCCCCATTACCCAGTTGAGCCCCATCAATCTTGACTCTTTTCTTAATTGGCCCCTCTTCCTTCCTTCTTGTGGCCTCATCTGAATGTCCAATCACCTCTCTGGTCCTTTTTACTCGAGAAGCTGCAAGGCTGTTTGGCCCACCCAAGGGCTCGGCAGCTTTTGACTTGGGGACTGTCAGCCAAAATCAATAAAACACAATAGTCATCACCAGCACCTCCTTTTGCTTCCCTTTATCCCTCAAGAGGCTTGGCTGGTGAACCACCTTCATAAGTTGAAGATTTTTGAGGGCATTTGCATGCTGCATTCTTTACCACAGCCTCTTCCCTTGCTTTCCACTCGGCCTCTTCCTTGGCTTTCACCTCAGTCTTGGCCTTCTCTTTATCCTGGGCAGTCATCTTTGCCTCTGCCTCCTCTCAATCCTGCTGCCTTTGGGCTTTCTTACTCTCAATGGTGGCTATTTTGTACACCTCCTCTTCAGAGTTATATCCTATTTTTTATCAGTGGTGGGGCATGCAATTGGCTGGTGGTGGTTAGGATTGTAGATGCTGGTCCCAAACATTCATGACATCACACTAGGCATCTAAACAACTCTATTTTCAACTCTACCTACCAGCTTCATGGGTTCAGCCACTAAGGGGGAGGTACTGTTAAGTACATGGACCAAGCATCGGTTCACTCAGTAGTGCTGACCGAACGATCAGTCTAATTCCACATACAAGTGACCAAGTCATATACAAGTCACTTAGTACATTGGTCTCAGCTCAGCACATTCATCATTCACACCTCTCACTCCATTCATCATTCCACTACTGCTTCATTTATTTTCTATTATTCACAATCCGTTTATTCTTTTATTCTCAGCCTATTTTACCTCAAGACATTTCCTATTGTTTTATCCTTGGTCATGACCATATTGTTTTATATTTGGTCACCTTCTATTGTTTGCACTCTTATTATCTTATGCCCAGTCATATTTCATCGTTCTATTTTCATTTACATTTCTTTGTTCTATTCTTGAACATTGTAGACAATACCTTCACATGCTCTTCATACCTTATTGTTTTCTCCATGTCTTATGCCACCCTACTCCTTAAACTATATAAGTAGTACATGAATGTAGATATTTCCTCATTCTGAATATCGACTTAGTTTACACCTTCTTGTCTTCCCTCCTCCCATCTGAAGTCCCTTACTTGGGCCGACACTCTCGGCACTCTCCTGGGTATCTCTTCTGTCTGAAATCAGTGGCATGTACGGAAAGTAGGGCACAATACATGAGTACATTGAAGCCAAGCCACCCCGATCAGTCTACAGCACTTGGCCGATTCCTGCCAGCATCATGAAGTCGATACTATTGCATTAGTACTTGGCCCATGCATCGTTGGCATTCTTGGTGCCTGACAGTCAACAAAAGAAATATAATGTTCCCATGACTGGTACTTTTGTGACTGGTCATGTCACAAAATATTAATATTATATAAGTCATGCTTCTGGACTGACCTTTATGTAATTATGACTATATAAGTCGAGTTTGTTGTACATTGAGGACTGAGAACTTGAGCCAGGAGTTTGGAGCCACTTTTATAGGTTTACATATTTGGCTCCATAGGTGTTGTACATTGTGGGTCCATACATTGATAGGCAAAAATATGCATGTTTTTATGATTATCCACAGGCTCAATCTTCTTGAAAATCAAGAGTTAATTACTGAAGGTATTTCACTCTTGATTGGCCAGCCAAAAATACTATAATATTTTTGGTTGCCAAGATATGGCTGATTTAAGTGAATATTTTCCTTAGGAGAGGTTTGCACTTTTGTTAGGATTCGGTGATGCCGAGATTATTGGTTAATTCCTACAAACCACTTCAAAGTGGCTAGGCTTCAATGTGCTCGTATGTTGCACCCTGCTGTTCCGTGCGTGCCACTAATTTGGGCCAGGAAGAGTCTCGTGAGAATGCCGAGGGCGTCGGCTTGAGCAAAGGACTTTAGAGATGGGAAACGGACAAAGGGGTGCGAACCGATTTGATATTCTGAGTGAGGAACTATCTACATACATCCCGCTACTTATATAGTTAAGAAGCGAGATGTGGAACAGGGTGGCGTAAGGAATGGAAAACAATAAGGTATGAAGAAACCACATGGAG
>QLPI01014303.1:0-31656 GCA_003314275.1 Chroogomphus rutilus | reverse complement strand
ACAGAATCAAAGGCCACTGCACTCACCCAAGGATTTAAGCCCTCTAGACCTCAGCCATACCCAAAACCAACCTATGGCGACAATGTGTCAAGCCCTACACCCTCTCCTTGTTACGATGTAGAAAAAGGATGTAGTTGTAATTATTATATAATCTCCCAAAGGCAAGCGATGGTGAGGTTTGAGATGGGGCTAGGCTTCAATGTTATGTGTTGTGTCTACTAGACCACATGGTCCCCAATTTTGTCAAGGTGAGACAGATATTAGATAAGATGAACAGAAGGAACCTTAGTTGAAATCAAGGTTGATTATCTGACTGAGGACTGAACTATGAGATGTACAGGATCTTTATACTACTTTCAAATCTACCAGGAGTCGATGTGATTCCTATAATAGATAAGAAAGTCTGAGGATCGTGAAAAGCAAGAATGGAATACTACGTGCCAATCTTGATCTCCTCCGTGACATTGAGGGGTGACATGTCACCCCAATTCCCAATGGAGTTACCTTATAAGAAATGTAATAACAGATCAGATATTCAAGATAGAACAGAATTGCAAAATAGGAAAGTGGACTGGAACGTAAATGAAAAGGATATTAAACATAAATGAGTGAAAATGGATTTGCGAGCATATGGATTGTGACGTAAATGAATGGAGTGAATTGACAGATGCATGTGATGCCAAGACGGATACATGAGGTGCATATAGTCTGTGGGCTGAGGGTGTATAGTTGAATAGGCAAGTGAGGGTGGAGTTGGGTGGAGCGGGCTGAAATGAATAGTCGGGTATGCCAGCGTACGGTTCCTGATACTCCTTCCCTGCCAAACATTATGCACCTGCAGGGAAGGTGGCACCCTTGAGAACAAACAAGGCCTCCTAGAGATCCAGAGCTGCTTGAGAATGACTCACCTAGTGATAGAAACCAGGCACATGGTCGATTCCCGTGAACACATCGAGGGGATAGTGCAGAGAGGGGGGATCATAGATGGAGACAGATATGGCCTCATGGTGAACAAACGTGGCCCTCAAGGGACCCAGAACCGCCAGGAGATGACTCCTTGGAGGATAGTAATGAGGCACATGGCCGTTGGTTGGGTAGACGATGAAGGGATAGTCCAGGAAGGAGGGATCAGGCAAGAAAACAGTCAGCAGGAGGAACTATAAACAGAACAACTGATGAAGCTTACTTTGATGCTTCATGCGGAGATTGTCCCAGAATGGGATGGTGACCCTGATGCCTTAGCTCAATGGTTAATGAAGATTAACCTCATAGCTGAAAGGTCACTTACCATGCATAGACAACTTGGGGAGATTGTCCCTCTCTGACTGCTAAAAAAAGTTGAAAAATGGTTCTTCTCGCTGTCCATGAGTTACAGAAAACAAGCAACAGTTAGCTGGAGGACAATGAAAGAAGCTATAACTACTTACTACATGAATCGTGCATGGCTCGACCACCAGAAGTTGCACATAAACCGTGCATCATACAGGGAATCGGGACACTTGCATGAGATCCCCAGCAAGTACTTTGTTTGCAAGTGGAACTGCTGCACTTGGTGAACAAAATGTCAGACAGTAAATTAATCATGGAAATCATGGCTGGTGCACCTGCATTTTGGCACATGGTGATTGATGCCCAGCGATGTCTGAACATTGTAGAATTTCAGTCAGCAATCAAATATCATGAAGAAATGCTGACATATGCACCTTTTATCCCCTCCAACAACCTTGAGCAACATATATGAAACCTGGAGATGAGCTCAACCAACCAAAAAGGGCAATGGCCTAATTGGGAGATGTCGCATTGAGGCATGAACCAAAGCACTGGAACCTCAGGCACCCAAATGTACTGTGACTCACAGTCACATTTAGCAGGAGCTTTGCCTGGGCTACCACCACCTAAGTTCCCTAAGGATGAAAATAACATTTCTAATAGAGCTACCCCTCAAGAAAAGGGAGCTAGAGGATGTAAATATTGTGGGAGCTGGAAACACTGGGATAAGGAATGCAAGCATGCATACATTCAGCCCAACAAAAAATTCCACAAAATAAATTACAAACTAGCTACAGGGGAAATCGAGGATGCCCAAGCTCAAGATGAATATGATAATATTTATGATCAGTTGATCATGGAAGAAACTGACCAAGATGATGAACAAGCTCAAGTTTATCAGACAATTGCTGAAATTTCTGAAAAATTCCCTGACATACAGGAAGCTCCAGGAGACCTCCCTGAAGCACATTGTAATGTCATTAGGCCGTTAATCCATAAGCTAAAGGATATATCTGGGCTGGGGGGATTAGAAATTCACCCTGAATCACTTACTTCTCCACCAACTTCTCTTCCTCCTGAACCTGACAATAAAATCCCTAATAAATCACCTAAAAATCGCAGGGAAAAGAGGAAGCTAATTAAAGAAGCTGGAAAGACTACTTCATTACTAGGGATATCCAAAATCGCCAACCTTGCTCCAAATGCACTGTTGAAATTGAAGAAACATATGTCCAGGCCAGCTGGATGTGCCTTCCTAGGAACCAATGCCACTACCACTAAAGTTTGGCTTGGGGAATATAGGAAAAATCAACAGAATCTCATTGCTGACTCTGGGTCAGATATCACTCTAATCTCCCAAGTGCTCTGTAAAAAATGGACAATCCACCCAGGGTCAAAACAGGACAAAAAATCAACTTGATTCAAGTGACTGGGACATCAAAGATATCTGGATATGTTAACCTGCCCATCATCTTTGAAACTGATGCTGGACCATCCAGATTGATGTGGAAGCTTATGTGGTCAAGGGAATGTCCACACCTGTGATCCTAGGGAATGACTTTGCAGATCAATATTCTATATCCATTGTCAGAGAGAAATCTTCCACTAATTTGTTATTTGGGAATTCAGGGAGACATAGTATCATACAAAACTCTGTTGGAGCTACTTTACAAGGAGATGATAGACACACATTCAAAATTAGGACATTCCTAACTTGCCATCACTTTTGGCCAAGTTCAAGGCTCACAGACATGACAAAAACCTCAGAAAACAAATCAGAGGCAGGATTCTTGACTCAAATGTCAGAGCATCTTGAGAAATTTGTGTTCCATCCCAATCAGCAGTCTTAGTCCCTGTCAATGTATTTTTTCTGGGGAATTCAGAACATGTCTTTGTGGAAAAGATCATTCACTCCAACAAAGGCCCAGAAGATTGTTATGGAATTACAGACTCAATAATTTCTAGAGATAATCCACAGCTCTATGTGTCCAATTTCTGCCAAGGACCAGTCATAATCCATCAAGGTCAATTGCTGGGTTATACCTGGAATCCCACTTTCTGGTTGGAAAATTCCAAAGGAAGCCCAGAACAGGTTGAGAAATTGCAAAAACATGCTTGCTGTCACTGAGAAGCTGGGAATTGAGAAAGAAGAGAGCATATATCCAGGTCCAGATAACCCTGAAGAAGAAACTATGCCTGGAGGACCCAAAACTCAAGAATTACCTGCAGAAATCATTCTGATCACACAGTTGATCAATGAATTAGACTTCTCACCTGATCTGAATCCTAGACAAAGGAAGGACCTAGAAAAAAACAGTTTTCAAGAACAAGGATGCCCTTGGACTTGATGGGTGACTAGGGAATTATGATGCCAGGGTTGAGATTAGTTTAAGACCAGAAGCTAAGGAAATATCCTTACCTCCTTATAATGCTTCCCCTGTGAAAAGGGAAATCATTGATAAACAGATGGATGCATGGATCAAGCTAGAAGTCATTGAGCCATCCAAGAGCCCATGGGGATTCCCTGTGTTGAATGTCTACAGATCAGGGAAACCTAGGATGTGCATTAACTACAGAAAACTCAATGAAAGGGTTATTCCTGATGATTTTCCATTGCCCAGACAGGATACCATTCTCCAGGCCCTCACTGGATCCAATTGGTTGACCACCCTGGATGCTCTTTTTAGTTTTACCCAATTAAAGATGGTTGATGAAGCCAAGGAAAAGACAGCATTTTGGACTTACAGGGGTCTTTACCAATTCAAGAGAATGCCCTTTGGTTACAGAAATGGTCCTGCCATTTTCCAAAGAGTGATGCAACACATCCTAGCCCCATACCTATGGATTTTTGCCTTGGTCTACATTGATGACATTGTGATTTATTCAAAAATGTTTGAAGATCACCTGAATCACTTAGATCAAGTATTTCATGCAGTCAGTGAATCAGGGATCATATTATCTCTACCAAAATGTCATTTGGCATACCAGTCACTCCTTCTCCTAGGACAGAAAGTGTCCAGACTTAGACTTTCCACTCACAAGGAAAAAGTGGATGCTATATTAGACTTAGAAGAACCAAGGAATTTACATGAACTACAGACTTTCTTGGGAATGATGGTCTATTTTGCAGCATACATACCCTTTTATGCCTGGCTAGTGGCCCCCTTGCTTGAGTTGTTGAAAAAGGACACTAAATGGGAATGGGGAGAAACTCAGCAAGAAGCTTTTAGGCTATCAAAGGAAGCCCTGGTTAGCTCACCAGTTCGTGCATATGCTGTGCCAGACCTGGGTTATAGGATTTATTCTGATGCCTGTGATGTGGGCATAGCAGCCATCCTGCAACAAGTTCAGCCCATCAAAATCCTAGACTTAAAGGGAACAAGGACCTACAAAAAACTATGGAGGGGCTACTAAGAAGGACTCAAAGTCCCTAGTCTAGTCTTCCCAGTCAGCAAGGAAGAGAATCCACCTGAAGAAATGACATGGGATATGGATTTTGAAGAAACTACTGTCAAAGTGGAAAGGGTTATTGCATATTGGTCAAGGACACTTAACCCAGCTGAAAGAAACTACTCACCCACTGAAAGAGAAACCCTAGCTCTGAGAGATGGACTGGTGAAGTTTCAGCCTTACATATAGGGAGAGAAGTTCACTGCTCTGACAGACCATGCAGCCTTAGTCTGGAGCAGGACCTTCCAAAATGTAAACAGAAGATTACTAACTTGGGGAACTGTATTTGCAGCTTATCCGAATCTCCAAGTAGTATATAGAGCTGGAAGAGTACATTCAAACATGGACCCCATCTCCTGACTCAGGAGAAGAGTTCCATACCAAGAAGGACCTGTGCAAGATAGATCAGCACATACCATTCTCAAGTCAGATCAAGAATTTCTTACCAATTTTTACAAAGAGATCTCTCCCCAATTTGAGGCCAAAACACTCCAGTTAATGGCCAGATTTGAAGAACAGAATGAAAGACTAGAAATCAGAACACTGAAGACTGGTGTGGATGCTGAAACTCACCAAAAGACATCTCCCATACCATTCCAAGCAGCCAGAACCTTCAACTTAGTTACTGCCATTCATCCTAAGGAAATGGAAGATTTTGTCTGTGGATATGACACGGACCCTTATTTTTTGAAGGTATGAACTGGGTTGAGGAATGAGGCAAGCTGGAACAAAATTCAGCAACCTTTATTTTCCAAAAGAGAAGATGGACTTCTCTTCTTTGAAGATTGGAATGGAAACTTAAGACTACAGTCGCGGACACTCAAAGTCTGCTTTTTTGATTCCAAGAGAACGGCTCATGTAAATATTTTAATTTTTACAGAATCAGATTCACACTGCAAAATGGAGTTCATTTAGCATTTTTTTTTGTATTTTTACCGATTTTTTAGGGGGTGGCCAAATTTTGAGACAAAATTTCATGTATATTCCGCTGATATAAGTGAGGTTGGGCACCAACCTCGCTTATATCAGCTGTCTCCACCAGCACAGTGTGCATCATATTCATGTCACATTCAGGTCACATGCAACAGACATGTCAACAATAATGTGTCTCTGGAAAGGGACATGCACAGGTACATTTAGTATATAACAAAAGTCATGTACTAGAATAGATAATTAATCAATTTCCAAAACATCTTTGCCCCCTATTTTCTTTATCCTCTATTTAGAATCAAGTATCTATAGTCCAACAATTCTAAGAAATCTGAGCCTCCAAAACTGAAGGTCTATAATATTATTCCTCTGCCTATGCTTTTACCTCTTCCAAAGCCTTCATGCCTTTCTCTGAGACACTTCTATGACCCTTCTGTTTTCTGACAACCCATGCTGTAGCCCATTTCTGTAGGCATCAATAAATCTCCAAGACCAATTGATAAATCTCCGAATGACTTCTGGAGGGCAGGAATCAAGAACCTCAAAAGCTTTCTCTTTTGCTACAGTAAAATTTGCTTTTGGTTTCTCCTGATATCTGTATTTACACCATCCTCAGTACTTAGCCATTTAATTAGCTGATGGTCTTTATAACACATGATATTAGACTTGCCATTTCAATTGGGTTCAATTCACAGTGAAATTTTGGCAAGAAAATACACTCATAAACCATAGCTTGTGAGCTTTCCCTGGTCTCTGAAAGCTTTCTTATAACACCTTTGGGTCCTGGCTGATTTACTCATCACAGATGGTCCCTTCTTGTACTCCTTGGGTCTTTCTGCTTGCAACTTCAATAACTTCAAGCATTCTTTTAGCAAGTAAATCCATACCTGTCTTTATCTTCTCTCTTCTCAATAACTCCTTCTGTATTCTGGAGGGCATCCAGTCAAGATCACTAGGTTCATCATCTTTGATCATGGCACTCATAGCATTGGCTAGATCCAGTGAGTGAAACCCTGACCATTCTTCCAATGCCTCATCATCTTCATCATCGTCCAGATCAGTGTAATGCTCATCCTCATGTTGTAAGCTTGTTTTCATTGAATCAAAATGGATGAGGGGCTCAAGGTCATTATCATCCTCATCCAATTCAGATTCAAATCTATTGCCTTCAGGACTTAGGGCAGAGGATCAGGGTAGAATGGGGTTATGAAATGATTCTCTAGGGGCTGGAGATGCTTTGGGGTGGTTCCAAAGTCCAGATAAGTTCCTAGATTGCTTCTGTTTCTTAGATTTATGGCCAGGCATGATGTTGCCGTAATTAGAGTTTTGGAGTTTAATTGTAAAATAATGTATTGTTGAATGTTGATTTTTTTACGGAATCATATTTGCATACTTAAAAGGAAGTGTTTGGCAATTTTTCAAGATTTTAGGACAAAATTTAGGGGGGTGGCCAATTTTTGGAGGTCAAAATGGAAAAATTGCTAAAATCAAGGAATCGACTCGTGAAAATATCTTTGTAATAATTCTAAAACATCCATTCTATACTAATAAAGGTATTCCGATAAATTCTGGAGCTTTAGAAATGGGTCACCAAAATAAGCGGACTTTGAGTGTCCGCGACTGTATGTGTGTCAAAGAATCAGCAAGCAAAAGTCATGAGTGAAACACATGATGAACCTGCAGAATCTGCACATGCAGGGTACCTATCAGGAACCGTATGCCGGCATACCCAACTATTCATTTTAGCCCACTCCACCCAACTCTCCCCTCACTTGCCTATTCAACTATACACCCTCAGCCTACAGACTATAAGCACCTCATGTATCCGTCTTGGCATCACATGCATCTGTCAATTCACTCCATTCATTTATGTCACATTCCATATGCTCGCAAATCCATTTTCACTCATTTATGTTTAATATCCTTTTCATTTACGTTCTAGTCCACTTTCCTATTTTGCAATTCTGTTCTATCTTGAATCTCTGATCTGTTATTACATTCCTTATAGGGTAACTCCATTGGGAATCGGGGTGACATGTCACCCCTCAATGTCACAGAGGAGATCAAGATTGGCATGTAGTATTCTGTTCTTGCTTTTCACAATCCTCAGACTTTCTTATCTATTATAGGAATCACATTGACTCTTGGCCAATTTGAAAGTAGTATAAAGATCTTGTACATCTCGTAGTTCAGTCCTCAGTCAGATAATCAACCTTGATTTTGACTAAGGTTCCTTTCTGTTCATTTTATCTAATATCTGTCTCGCCTTTACGAAATTGGGGACCATGCGGTCTAGTGTGCGCAACGCATAATGTTGAAGCCTAGCCCCATCCCAAACCTCACCATTGTTTGACTTTGGGAGATTATATAATAATTACGACTACGTCCTTTTTCTACATTGCAACAGTATTATCTGACTTCCACACTTGATCGCACATCATCTTCACATATCATTACAATCATGAATACCCGATCAACTACCCATAGTCTTCCTTACATCACAGAAGTCCCGAGTCAGTTGCAGGAGATTTCTGAACTTCGATGACTGTCAGAACAACCTTCGATTCACACAGCTGGCCTGTCAGGTGGAAATAGGGAATAGCATGGGTTTGGCCAACCCACATGGGTCACCAGGTCAGGTGCCCTTGGGTTTGGGTGTGGGTCAAGCGAGAGCACCTGTGACCCGGCCCAACCTGGCGTGTCAACCATGTACGCGTGCATGTGCATGTGTATGACACCCAACCGGGCACTCGCTCCTGTTGTACGTGTGCACGTATGACATGCATGCACATACGAGACACACGTGCCACACACGCATACGACATGCACGCACATACAACACACATGCGCCGCACACGTGTGACTGACACACACGCGCTGTAGAGTTGCTCTAGGTAATTAATACCTAAAAGCCTGCATGCACCAGTCCTTTTCTCTGGTGGGATCTAGCGTAGTCGTTCAGCACAGCTAGAATAGGTTCTGTGACTTGGCAATGTATGAATGAAAATAGATAGTGAACGAAATATGGTGTGATGTGACCGGGATGTGACCTTGATGAGACGCAAATGTGTCATGCTGACTAAGACTTGGACTTTGACTTTGGGACTTGAATACAATAGTCTAGACGTTTCTAGACTAGTCTTGACTTGGACTTGGAGACTTGACTTGACTTGGGGCTTTAACTTGTGAACTTGTTATTACAGAGGTGAGCCAGAGGCCTTTATATACAAAAACCAAGCAATGATGCGAAACGATGCGAGAGGTTGGCTATGTCAGTTGAATGACAAAGCACGAGAACAAAGTATACAAAAGAGGAAACTATGGAGAAACTCTGGAGAAATAGTACAGCATCGAGGCTGTGCCAATAGGGGCTAGGGGCTATGATAGGGGGAGACTAACCAAAAAGGTAAGGATGATGAATAATAACGAGAAAAGACTAACAGAATAGGAAACAGGTCTGAGTCATGCCAAGAAAGGGGGAAACATATAAAAGAAACAATAAGGAAGTCCACCAATAAATGTCTAACAACCTTGTCTACTACTCCTGAGGGGCCTTAGGATGAGTCAGGGCACTGAGTCATCTTGGAGTATTTCCAGGTCACAGGCAACATATCTTCCGCAATTTCTCCAGTATCCAATCCAAGGATAGGGGTCTGGGAGTAGGAGGACTGATAGGTATACGGTCGTGCACTCTCATTTTGTGTTTAAGAGAGAGTCGAATGGAGTGGGCAGGGTAATCAGGATGGGATGGTGCCCTGAACTCTGCCTCATATTCCACTCTACTCCTATCACGATATGCTGGTCTAGACGTCACTCCAAGAAATATGTATGGTTCTTGACTTTCTGGGAAATAGACTGCATCTCCTATCGCATATGACTGAGTGTAGATTGGATGGGATCGTCTTCTGAATGAGAAATGTGCTGGTGGGGGTACACCCAGATAATGATATGTTAATGGTTCTGCCTGGATGCGTGTGTCCTGGGTGTTGTAGCGTTGCATGGGAATGAGCTCTGAAGAAGACATGATGACAAATTGGGAGTCTGAAGATCGGTGTACTGAATAGAATGGTTGGCTGTGTGATGTGGTGACAGTGAAGGTGATATGGGATGAGTGCTGTCGGAGTCTGATTTGGAACATGGTTGAGATCGTCCGCTTTACTGTCAGCACCGACACCAATGAGCTGTACGTGCACATGTACAACACGTTTGTGTCAGCGCGTGCTCGTACAGTGTGTTTGTGTGTGCGCATACAACGCATCCATGTTGGCACATATGTGTACAGCACGTTCGTGTCAGCACGTGCACGTACTGTGCATTTGTGTTGGCATGTGCATGTACAGCATGTTTGTGTTGGCGCGAACGTGACATACGACACGAACGTACCGCAGGTGTGCGGGTGCGGCATGCACCTGACACCCGTCGACCCATGGGACAAAACCCATGGGTTGATAGGTTTGGGTTTCCCACGGGTTGGGTGCGGGTCACCCACATTTGACCCATGGGTGACCCATGCCATTCCCTAGGCGGAAACACTCCTCCTGAAGACATGGACAATGACAATGAAGAACCACTTGACAATAACGACATCGACGAATCAAATCCGAACCCTACTCGTATTTTGAACCCAATTCCAAATCCTACTCTAGTTTCAAATCTGAACCCCACTCATAATTCTAATACAACTCTTAATTCCCCCTCCAGTTCTAATACAACTCTTAATTCCCCCTCCAGTTCTGACCAAATTGTCAAGGCACTCGTAGACCAATTGGTGCAACCAGCCCCAAAAGTCAATCCCAATCCAGGTCATTATGCCAAGATTCATGAGCCCGAAGTGTATGATGGAACGGACCAAGCTCAGCTCCATACCTTCTTTATGCAATGCATGCTGAACTTTTGAGACCACCTGGCTTAAGGTCTGGAGAGACTTTTGACAGGAACTTGAAACCAACTTTGGTCCTTTCAACAATGCTGTGCAAGCAGAAATAGAACTCAGCAAAATTGTTATGAAAGACCACCATTGTGCTGCATGATACTTTATCAAATTCTCCCGAGCCTCCACTTGCACTCAGTGGAACGATGCCACCCTCACACATGTGGCATACAAAGGGTTGGCCAGATGCATCAAGGACAGCCTGCTTCACTTCCCTCAATTCAAATCGCTTGCCGAACTTAGACAGTTTTCACTCAAGATCGACAGCAGATACTGGGAATGCAAGGAGTATGACAACTTCTGAAATCCTTCAAAACCAAATGCATCCTCGTCGAAATCCAACCCTAACAACAACAATCAGTCTTCTTCCAACTCCAACAACTCAAACAACAAGAAGAGTAAGAAGGGGGGGAAGAAGAATGGCAACGATAAGTCTTCCAACAATAACAACAACGCTAACGACATTTTGTCCAAGCTTGGAAAAGATGGAAAGCTGTTGCCTGAAGAACGTCAAAGGCAAATCAACGCGGGACTCTGTCTCTTGTGTATTTCAAAAGGTCACATGGTCAAAGACTGCCCCAAATCTAATTCCCAATCCTCATCGACCTCTTCTTCTAATAACAACAACAACAACAAAAAATCTACAGAAGTGCAAGCTACCAAGAGCATGAACAACACCAAAGCCGAAGACACAATGGCGATGGAGTCGAAAAAATAAACAGCAACCTCGGAAATGCATGGGCTGAGGATTGTATTAGCCTCACTCACATGCTCTTCTTGAACACACTTTCTCCTGTTTCTTGCATATCTTCTACTTCTGAAATTCCAAAAAATACTTTAATAGTTAATTTGACTTGCTCTAGTATTCCTGAAATCCCTCTAGTTACTCTCTTAGATTGTGGTTCCTCAGACTGCTTTATTGAATCATGAATTGTGCAAAAATATTCTTTGCCTACTAACTCTGTTGCTCCTATTCTATTGAAATTATTTGACGGTTCTACTAACTCTACTATCACTCAGACTATGACAATTCCGATCCAATTTCTGACCGGCAAACTTCAGGATGTCACATTCTATGTGACATCGTTGGACAGCAGTTGCTCTGCAGTACTTGGCTTCAACTAACTCACCTGCTACAATCCATCAATTGACTGGGTATTGGGCAGTATAACTTTCAAGACCACAGAACCGACCACTGCTCCAACCCCTCAGGCCTCACCCACTGCTTCACAGTCCAGCATTCTGCTTCCCAGCACTCTGTTGCCATCTCCGAAGTTGGAGGCTCCATGGATAGCCCTAGTTAATGCAGAAGTGTTTGTTTGCACCTGCAAACTAGAAGGTTCACAAGCCTTTCAACTCAACCTCACAGATCTCGACAAATATGCTTGAGGCTCACTACGGTCGACTCTTCTGACAACCTGGATAGCATTAAACAGCATGTTCCAGAAGTCTATCATGAATTTGCTGACGTCTTTAGTAAACAGCACTGCAATTCATTAGCTCCTCATAGACCTTATGACTTCAAAATCAACCTCGAGGACAGTACTGCACCCCCTCTTGGTCCCATCTATTCCCTCTCAGTATCTGAACTTCAATCACTATGAGATTTCATCAACAAACACCTCAACACGGGCTACATTTGACCCTCCGGTTCATCACACGGCGCTCTAGTACTATTCGTATGCAAGAAGGATGGCTCTCTATGACTCTGCGTAGACTTTTGTGGTCTAAACAGAATTATGGAGATGGACCGTTACCCACTTCCCCTTATTTCCAACCTCTTAGACACCCCCAAGAAAGCTCATATATACACCAAAATTGATCTCCAACACACTTACCATCCTATTTGAATTGCCGAAGGGGACAAATGGAAGACAGCCTTTAGGACACGTTATGGATCCTTTGAGTGGCTTGTCATGCTGTTTGGTTTATCTAACGCCCCTGCTGCTTTTCAGCACTTCATGAATGACATCTTCGGAGATCTCCTAGACAATTGCCCCATCATGTTATGGCCCATGCCACCAAATAAACCCACATTAAACCCCACAACCACCTGCACCATTTCTGGGACCTTTCCAACCGCTCAAAGTCTGAATAACTGCTTTCCGATATTCCAATGCCTCAATCCGAGGTTCTGTGTTCCCAAACCTTCGAAGATTCCAAAGTCAAGGTTCCACTCCTTTGATAAATGATGCGCAAGATCATCACATACCTCACTCCCTTGTTCTTTGTTTTATATGGCCCCTTGTACTCTCTTCCCCCCCTTGTCTTTACTCAGCAAAAGATAGTACAAGACTAGATACATGTATATAAGTCACCAGTCGACTGGACTATTTGCCAGTATGAATATTGACTTAATTCTGCATCGTAGTTTCCGATTAAGTTCCGGTAAACTTTCCGACTTTCCGAAATTAGGGACAGACGATTGAGGAGGGTGCAACACATAAGTTAAAGCCAAGTCCCTGTGACCTCGAACCACTCATACTGCCCTATACCATGAACAGTTCCAAGACCCCCGGCACTTCCAACTTTCTGTCCCCATTCCGATTCCAATCCCAAACCCGCGACCTTTAGTCCCTCCATCCCTGGAGTATGAAAACCCCTTTGGAAACCATTTGGAACCCTCTGGAAACCCTTCAGGAAGCCTCTAGCTAAGCGCTGACATGCAGATTTAACAGTATATTCATACTCACACTCCTGATCGTCATAAAAGCATGAGACCTATCACGCATTCACAAGCCATGCAGACAATCACCCAGGCATCTGCCTGCCGTTCATCCATCCCCCAAGAACTGCCCACCCCCGGACCAAGTTTCCAGATGCCTCAGACCCCAGCACACCCCCTGGAGCCTTCATCTGGCTCTGGATTCTCAGACGCAGATAAACACCTGCATTCGAACTTGACCAACCCATTCCTCGTGAACCACCCCCCGGCGGCTCAACAATCATCACCCTTGGAGATGTAATCCAGTTCAGGACCACCCTCAGTAGCACTGTCAAACTCATCGGCACCCCCCCCCCTGTTTGCATCTCCCCCCTATGTACCACCACCCTTTGCACCTCCACCTGTGGCACCACCGCTCGTAGCACCACCACTCATTGCACCACCTGTCATACCTCCGCTCGCTGCACCACCCCCTATTTCCCAACCCCATGTCGCATCACCTGCTGCAGCACCGCTGCCTCCTGCACACCCAGGAGGGGCCCCCACCTTAGGACCCAACATTGTGCCCAATCTTACTCAGGCCCTCATTATGCTGGCAAGCAACTTAGCCAGCCCCAGAAGATCAGCCCCCCGTGCTGCCAAGGTTTGGGACCCAGATACCTTCGATGGACCCGATTCGAGGAAACTACAAGCCTTTTCAATACTAGAGAGTAGAGAGTGGAAGAGGGAAATGAGCAATGATACTTGTCGGTGTATGGACCAGCTCAAGACTGAGCTTTAACTAATTACCTAAGAACTATACATATGGTCTGGCGGAGTAGCAGAGTCCAATAACAAGTAATAGAGAAAGGAGTGGAACCATCATGACACGGTGTCGAAAGCGTCAGGGCGGTCACGGAAGTTCAGTCTACATTGCACTTGTTGTTGCTGACATTAGCTCAAGACTATTATATCCCTACAACACCCTATCATGGATGTTGATCTCCTACAACAAATTCTTGCAGGCCTGCAGCAAAACAATGCAGACCTGACTGCAATGGTGAACAACCAGACACACCACCTTAACCAACACCTAGTGTCACTATAAGCCCAAACACCCCAGCTGACATCTACAACCACCTCCTCTATCCCATCAGCTGGAGCCATTAGGGTATATTCAATGTAAGAGTCTTCAGTTGGGTGGACTGATTGCTCATCAGTGTCTGCTATTGCAGCTGTCAGTCCTTCATGTTAGAACCAACAGAATTTTTTGAGTGGTTATACATATTTTCCTGTTCATTTTAACACTAAAACCCAAATATCTCCCCCAATTCTATTCCCCTCAAAGCACAATTTCTCACAGGGTTCACAGACAATACAAAGAACCTACAGGAATATTCTCATGATTTTAGGGGCAATTTTGGATGAATACCACCTACTTGGCCTGGTACCTGATACAAAGCCCAAATCATAGCAAGTTAGCATGCGGTCAATGTAATGAGATTGGTCTATGGTTATCATTTTCTTTGAGCAATCACATGTGATGTGGATGCCTAAGAAGTGATTTATCTCCCCCAGATCGGTGATCTTGTAATGTGTCCCGATTTTTGCTTTAAGGTCATTGATGGCAGTGAGGATGCCAATGATAGCAATGTCATTGACATAGACAAGTACAATGGTGGGGTGGTCCCCCTCATCATCATGCTTGATGAATATTGACACGTCACCAGCGAGGTTCTTTTGGAATTCGAGCATGCTGAGTGTGTCTTGCAGGTGGGCATGCCATTGCCATCCTGCCTGTTTTAAGCCATAGATAGCTTTTATGAGTTTGCACACTTTGCCTTCTTTGTCTTGAACCGTGAAGCCCTCAGGCTGGTCCATGTATAGCTCTTCGTCCAAGTTGCCATTGACGTAGGCTGATTTGATGTCAATCTGGAATATTTCCAGGTCAAATCTGGCTGCGAGTGATAGGAGCAGTCTCAATGAGTCGAGCCTTGTGAAGGGTGCAAAAGTCTCTTCATAGTCGATGCCAGCACTCTGTAGAAAACCCTTGGCGACGAGGCATGCTCCGTGTTGAGTGATGTTTCCCTGAGTATTGCGTTTTGTCAGGTATACCTGTTGTGACGAATGGTGGAAGGAATGGAGGGAGGGGAGCCGGGGGATAAGGAAATAAGGACAAGATACACATTTATGTGTATATTCAGATGTATAACAAAGAATATAGTGTAAAGTAGTGTAAAAGGACAGGTATTAGTGAGCATGCAGTGGAAAGTAGTATAGTACACAGACTTACTAGTAGTTACCATGCGAGAGACACAAACCGGCGGCGACTTAGATGCTAAGCGCCCAGATGATCAGGAGATGTAGGGGCTGGAAGAGCCAGAATATATGGGATATAAAAGGAAACAAGGGGAAAACAGATAGGAGGAGACAGAAGGAACATAGGGGAAGAGACTAATGTGTAAAGGAACAGGAATTGAGGGAACCGGGGCACATATATGCAGTCACTGAGGACAGATGACTGAGAAACAGGAGAATGAGACACGAGACACGACTCAGAGAGGCAATAACTGTTGCAGACGAGAAGGGGACAAAGGGAGAAGCAGTTCTATTCAAAGGGCACCACTGACAGGTGCCATATCTCTATGAAGATCTCATCGGGGCAGTCCACAGTGGGCCGACCTTGCATATGCTCCACAAAATCCATTAATTGCAGATCATATTGTAGTTAGAGGATTTACTTGTATAAAGATAAAGTATCTACAACGAATATTACTAGTCTCTAGTACCGAAACCCCCCTACACTTACATTTGACATCTACTCGACACACTCACATGACATCAGACCGCATTGGGTTGAAGCACCTCTCGTCGTCATTCAAGACTGCGGACCTAGCGGGGATCATCAAACAGGTGTAGTAGATCACACTCATACCGTTATTGAACTTTCTTATTACTGTGGATCACCTACTGTGATCAACGCGACTCTCCTTCACACCTCCTGCCAGCTCCTCGGACCAGCGCTTACATACGATCGACCCGCCATGCGCTGTCTGCGTAAGAGCATATAATTACATAGAATATTAGCCACACATCCTGTAGCTACAATTCTTTGTACCATAACAAATAGTCTATCTACCATTTCATACTCCCCATCTAAATATCCTTTAATACCCATTTGCATTTAACTGTGTGTCTGCCCTCCAGTAGGTCTGTTAGCTCCCAGGTTCCATTCTCTATCAGGCACCCGATTTCCTCCTTCATAGCCTGTTGCCATAGCTCAGCTTCTGGGGAGGATATTGCAAGTTTGTATGATGTTGGGTCCCTTGTCAGCATGATGTCTGTCGCAGCTAGGAATGCTGAGATTGTATTTGTCCATACAGTGGGAACCCATCGGTTTGCCTTGTCTGGGCTAGCATTCATTGGGTTAGGGCACAGGGACCAGCCGATAATTCGCGTCGATCTGCATGGAGGAGGTTGAGCAGATTTTGGAGGTGGACCATGTGGCAGTGGAGGCTCAGGTGGCAGTGGTTGTAGTGGGTTGTGTTTAATGTCCTCATCGTCGCTCTCCGGTAGAGCTATTTCGACTAGTTCAGGTGGTGGTTGTGGAGGTTGTGAGGAGATTGAGCTTGGTTGTGTGGGTGGAGCTGTTGGGGTACAAAGAGGATATATGGTTTCCTCAAAAACGACATCAGTGGATACTATTATCCTATGTGAGGATGGTTCCCATAGTTTATACCCCTTTGTGGAACCATCATATCCGATGAAGACAAATTTCTTTGATGTGGGATCAAATTTTGTTCGCTGACTTGTTGTGTGCATGTAGGCTAAACATCCAAAGGTCCTGAGGTAACTCAGGTCAGGTGGACATCTAAGAAGGTGTTCATGTGGGGAGACATAGTCGGTTGCACGTGATGGTGCATAGTTTCGTACATGCATGGCTGTGGCGACAGTGCTCTTCCAAAATCCATTGGACATTCCTGCACTCTGGAGCATGGCATGGGCAGCTTCTGCGATCGTCCAGTTCGCCCTCTCGGCAGCACCACTCTGTTGCAGCATGTGCGGTGCAGTGAGCTCATGCTTTATTCCTTGTTCCTCAATGTGCTGCTTGAACCCCATTGATAGGAATTCCCCCCCATGATCTGAGTGTATAGCTTGTAGCATACCTTTGTAGTGTGTGGAGACGAGCGTGTGGTATTTTTTGAAGCATTCGAAGGCATCATTCTTCAAGTTCAAGAAAAAAACCCACTTGTACCATGTGTAGTCATCCACAAGTACATAGTGGTAGCTGTGACCCTAGATGGATCGCGTTCTCATGAGGCCAGCAAGGTCCATGTGAATGAGGTCAAAAGGTTGAGTGCAGCAGTGAGTCGAGGATTTGAATTTTCACCTTGTGGACTTCCCTAACAGACAGCCTTCGCATGTGGATAGTGCATGTTGCGATGTCGGGTCGATCTGATCATTGATCCGTTTAAGGGATGACCAGGAGAGGTGACCAAGGCAAGCATGAAGGGTGTCTATTGAGATGTTTGTTTGCACTGAGTGGATGGAAGATGATGTGCAGCTTAGTGTGAGCCAGTATTGTCGCCCGGTAAGCTGCCCTGCTGCATACCACACTCTGTTTTTGCTAAAGATCACTTTTGAGCCTTCAAAAATGACAGAGATGCCTTTTTCTCCTATTCTGAGTATTGAGAGGAAGTGGCCTCCAATGTCCGGTGAGTGGAGTATGTTTTGGAGTTCTATTCTCTTCTCTCTTCCGTTTACCTACATTTTCATCATGATTGTACCAGTACCAATGTAAGATACCACTTTCTTTTTGTTGGCTAGGAATACAGTGCATGGTGTCTGGAGTGGTTGATATATGGAATAGTCTGCGATTTCATGTGTTATGTGGTCAGTGCATCCTGAGTCTATCATCTACTTATTTGCTGTTGCAATGTAGAAGCAAATTGAGTCAATTGCAGTGCCAGATGCTACATCGGTTGTGCTATCATACAAGTCGGGAGAATTGCCTGTGGTGGCTGCATTTACAGAAGGTGTCGTTTCCCTCATATCTATTTTCTCTTTAGCCTTTGCTTTTCCCTTTCTATCACCTGCCCCCCGTTTCCTCTCGGACTGTGCCTCTTCTCGAGATAAGCCACGTGCCTTGTGCTGGCAGTCCTTTTCCCAGTGCCTAGTACCACCACAGAAGTTACATTTGTCCTTGGGGATATTTGACTTTGTACAAATACTGTTTACATTTGGCTGTGAGCCCTGTCAAAGTTCTTCGGACAGGATGCAGCTCCAGGTACTCGCCCAATCGATTTTGGAGAAGTCGGTGATGGTTGCAAGGATCATTTGTTGCATGATTTCATATGATGCAGGTAGGGCCTGTAGAATGTTGAGAGTGTGTAGAGGGTCGCTGATGGCTAGTCCAGCAGCGACGATTCTGTTTTTCAACTCAGACATTTCATCAATTTGCTGAGTGAGCTGGGTGTCGTGTGAGAAAGTCATGGTAGTATACTTGCGGTAGTCAACCCATAGGTTCAGGCCTGTCCTCATACCATAAGTCGTTTTGAGATTGCCCCAGTTTTGCTCTAGGGTTTTCGCTATATCAAGAGATTGGTGGATGGAAGGCTTGACTGAGACAAGGAGTAGGGAGAGACCCTGGCGAGAGCATTTCTCCCAGTCATCAAGTCTCCTGCGTCCGTCATTGGTTGGCATAGTGCTCAGGGAAGGAGCTAGCTTGGTCCCTTTGGCGATGTGCAGTGCGTCGATGAACATCAGTGAGGCCTTCAAGGTGAAAGCCCAGGTATCCCAGTTCATTCTGTCAAACTTCTTGATAGTAGGCAGGAGTTTTGAGGTGGTAGTATCGGCCATGATGTGGGTATTAGACTGTGAGGCTTTGATGCAGTTTAATGTTGATGATTAGGTTAGGTGAAGTTTTAGGGAGTGGGGCCCATAACCTATTGTGGGAGCAACTTCTACAAGCAGCTTATGACCTAGATAGTGTCAGAAAAGACTGAAGCAACCGTTGCATGGGTATTATGTAATTATACTAGATAGAGACTAATAAGAGATTGGTGATTGGACAAGAGGAAAAGATGGTAGGTATCAACTGGTCAATCATATGGATTTCAACACTAATAGCTTATTCATGAGCTGCTCTCACATGGCATGAATTGGAAATGAACTGCTTTGATGTACCTGTTAGATATAGTGCTTACCATCCCGGTACAAGGTCATAATGAGGCTGCTAGTGTGAAAATTGAATTGGACTGAATCCATATCGTAAAATGGTGAAAAGCATAATTAATTCATAAAAACGCACAGGTTTTCCAGCCTTTGAATACAGTCAACCCCAACATGGCTTGACAAGAATAATTATAAACTGAGCAACATCACCGAGCAGAGCGATTCACAGACCTGACTCAAATATTACACTTATAGCATAATAAATATACACTGTAGAGTGGAGATTGACCGGTGTCCAACAGCAATGTAGATATGGATATGGGCTTGGGGTAATTTGAAAATACCGTAAAAGTATCAGTCTTGTCTCTGTCAGGTCTCACAAAGGTGACTACCACCTTACAGTTGTCGCATGCATATGTCTTGTAAACTAAATATACAACTGGGATTACACATGCACTTGACAACCCAACAATTAGACGAAGCATTTTGTTGCCTTGTTTCCATACTGCCCATGTGCAGAGAACAAGGACAACTGAAGATGAGATATGGTAAGGACCATCACACATGACAGTAGCCAAAAGGACCCACACTCAGCCATCACTGTACCCAATATGACCAGTGCTATCAACATTTGATCGAGATGAGACTGGTTTTAAACATCAAAGTTCCTCTGGACTCACAGCCAGAAAGTCAAAATAGGAGTGAACACATTGCGATCGAAGTTGATGGGGGTGCAGTGTGATCTATAGTTGCTGGGATTGGTATCATAAGTAAACAGTGAGAGACGAAAAGAGTATAATCACAATACAATATTATACACCCATCTACCAATGGGAGATATCTGGTTGCAAGGAAGAGGAATTTACCCAAATTCCAGCATGATGACAAGATGAGTGCAACTTCTTTCCCAAGAGTTAACAAAAGATCGTAAAGCTGTTTGAGAAGCAGTTAGAGACCCAACAGATTTTGGCTAGTGCTCTCACCAGGAGGCAACAGCTAGCCACTGAAACTCATATTCTGTTACTAATCAGAATCAGGGTGTTTTAAACGCACCATTACTGGAAGTCAAAGATGGTGTGAACATATATTTCTGAGACCAGAGGGATATGGTTGAAAATGATGCACCGTGGCCAGACTGTTAGCTTGGAATGTGAGGAGGATATCAACGTTCATGGTGTTAGAACCAGGGACTATTGAGTCACTTTATATATATATTCAACATTGACACTGCAATATCTCCCCCAGTTATTCCCAGATCAGGATGCAACTTCACACTGAAGTTATATACATCATGAGGAACCTACGATAATATTTCCATGATTTTAGGAGCGGGTTTTACCCCACACTGTCTACCTGGCCCCATACCTACCCCAAGGGCTGGCTCACCTCATTTGGATGTGTTGGGAAGGGGATACACTGGAATGTGGATTTCTATTCAGTATATTCTCCATTCTATTCTATTTCCATCCATTCCCCTGTGAAGTTTTCCCTATATAGTTTCCACCGCATATATGTGGGTGTACCATGCACATGGCCGCATTAGGCCAGCTTCTAAACTTCACTCCATGAAGTTTTCATCTTACCAATCAGTTTTTATTTTGTATTCTTGTAAGGACAGTGTCAATTGAGTGGGTTTCACAGTGTATTGAGGGTAGATGGTGCCCACACCAAATGCCGGGACACATTCATTTGTTAGTGAGATCTCCCATTTATTTCTATATATTTCTTTTACTATACAGTGAGGATGCACAACACACTATAAGTAGAATATGTTGTAAGGTGGTTGTTTAGACACGTCCATTTTAACAACTGTCTTAGGTTTGGAAGAACTGCACATAGAAGCTTGCCATTTCTACAGGTTATGGGCCCCAAGCCCGTTCTTTTCCATGACCTAATTTGATGAAACACTCATTCTAAAACACTGTCTCAAACAATAAAGATGGCCGACTCTACACCTGCCAAACTACTCCAACAAGTTCCAAAGTTCGATGGAATGAACTGGGAAAATTGGTCCTTCTCGACCAAAGTGGCACTGCTATTCCTCAATGCACTCGGTATTGCTGAAGGTACTGAAACACCTCCCACCGATGTTGCAAAACTCGAGGACTATGAGAAACGCGCTCACCAGGGTCTATCATTGATCCTCGTGTCTGTGGATGTTACCGTATTCCAGCCGCTCGATATCAAGAAGAGCTTAAAAGAAAACTGGGATGCTCTCGTGGCCCAATATGGTACTAGAACCAGCCAAAACCTTTGGGTAGATTTCAAAAAATACACTACCACCCATTTCCTCACCAACACCCCACTGATGCAGCAAATTGACGCCAAATCAGAACTGTGCACCCGTATCACTGCTGCCGGTATTCCCATCAGCAACTCACTCCACGTCCTCCTTCTTCTCCAATCTCTCCCTGACACATATGAAGTGGTCAAGCAGATCCTTCTTGCTACGATCGACTTCAGTACCGCCAATGTTGCCACCATCACAAACGTACAATCCTGCATTTTGTCTGAAGAATTACACCAAGGATCATCCCCTAGTGTTAGTGCTATAAAAAGGAGCACCAAACCTTCTAAAGACAGATGCAATTACTGTGGTGGAACAGGACATTGGGAGAAGGACTGCCGATGAAAACAACGTGGTCTCTCACATGAAGAGGCAAAAGCTGAGCAAAAAGGGAAGGACAAAAGAGGGAAAGATAAAAAAGGAAAAGAGACAGGAAAAAGTGACGAGAACACTGTGTCGGTCAGTGCGATCATAACAGAAACACCTGACCCCCCTCCCAGTAGTACAAGCAATGTACCTACCACAACTGCCTCCGAAACCATCTGTTTCTATGTTGCATGTGATAACAAGTGGATATTAGACTCAGGATGTACTCACCACATCATGTCTGACAGAAATGATTTTGCCACTTATCGTCTCCTTCCCACTGCACAAACTGCATGGTTTGCCGATCAAAAATCCTACACAACATACATCGGCATAGGTACCGTAAAAGGAACCACATGGGTCAGAGGAGAGACAAAATCAATCGTTCTTGAAAATGTTCTGCATTCCCCAGACATTGCCAGTCAATTTTTCTCCATTCTCAAGGTCAGCAAGAAAGGCTATCTTACCACCTTTTCTGGGCATGGTGCAATGGTAATGAAAGACAATACTATCTTTCTAGAAGCTAAGGTCCAAGGCAATCACTATTGGATGACAATCTCACCCCCATCTGTCTCAATCAGCACAATTGCCACAAAAATATCCTTAGAAACACTTCATGCATGCTTAGGTCACCTCTGTCAAGATTCGGTGACACCGAGATATCGGTTAAGTCCTGCAAACCATTTCGGAGTGGCTAGGCTTCAATGTGCTCATGCGTTGCACCCTGCTGTTCTGTGCGTGCCACTAATTTGGATAGTGAGAGGAGCCTCGTGAGGATGCCGAGGGCGTCGGCTCGAGCAAAGGACTTTAGAAATAGGAAGCGGACAAAGGGGTGTGAATCAATCGATATTCTGAGTGAGGAACTATCTACATACATCCCGTTACTTATATAGTTAAGAAGCAAGATGTGGAACAGGGTGGCGTAAAGAATGGAGACAATAAGGTATGAAGTAACCACATGGGGGCATTGTCCACAGTGATCAGAATTAGAATAAGGAATGTAAGCAGAATTAGAATAATAGAGTATGGCTGAGAATAAGATAATGAAATGGTGGGCGGGAATAGAACAATAGAGGATGGCCCAAGATAAAACAATGGCAGTGGCCAGGACAATGAGTGGCTGTCATGTTGTTTGGGGGAAACAGGTTAAGGAGTGGACAGGGGGTGAAGGAACAATGAAGAGGGATGGATGAGAGGAGTGGTCCATATGATATACCGGGTGTACTGAGCTGAGGCCGCGCGGTAGTGCGAAATGATGTGGGTAAGGGCCGGTTGGTCGGTATTGCCAAGTGAGTCGGTACTCGGTGTTGCAGGCTTGACAACCTCTCCTGGTCATCACTTCAACACCTCTCTGATAGTATTGACCCATCAAAGAAATGCATACTTTCAACTTGCAAGGGAAGCCTCCTAGGCAAATCAATACAATGGAAATTTCCCGTGTCGACTCACCGCCAAACAGAACCATTCGCACTTGTTCACATGGACCTGGCTGGCCCCATGAAAACGCAATCTATACAAGGGCATAATTATCATTATATTATTGTTGATGACTATACGTGCTACAAATGGGTGTTTTTCCTAACAGGAAAAGATGATGCTTTCAGCTGTTTCAAGACCTTTCACGCACTAGTCACAACATATTACAATGAAACCCTTCGAGCAGCACGCTCGGATCGTGGGGGAGAGTTTTTTTCTACATAATTCTCTACATACATAGCAGAACATGGAATGCACCATCAACTAACAGCACCACGGACACCACAACAAAATGGTGTTGCAGAACGTGCAAACCGCACTATAGCCAAAGCCACCCAAGCAATGCTGCACACAGCCGGTATGTCACCAGGTTTCTGGGAGTTTGCTGTTGCCACGGCTGTACACATTCGAAATCGATCACCTTCACGTGTTACCGGATACATTTCTCCCCATGAACATCTATTGAAGTCACCACCAGACCTTTCCTACCTACGCACTTTTGGGTGCTTGCATATGCTCATACCACTACTCAGAGAACCAAATACGAGCCAACAACTACAAAACCAGTGTTCATAGACTATGATAATTCCACAAAAGGGTATAAATTGTGGAATCTATCGTCAAATTTGACTATCATAAGCACTGATGTAGTATTTGAAGAATCTGTCTTCCCACTAAAAACCCATAAGCCCATCCACCAACCTCAGCTTGTTCCTGACCATCCTCCCACACCGAAATTCCAACTAGTCGATCTAATCCTACCGGATTCTGATAACAAAGATGACGCACCATTACCCGCTCCTGTATCAGGGCCTCTGCCACCTCCCAGCCCTCCAGTCCCAGGTCCTCCACCAGAGGCACTAGCACCTCCTTTACAACCTCCACAATGTTCTCGACACCTTGAACGGCGACAACCTGCACCAGATGGACTAAATGCCAGCCCAGACAAAATCCAGCAGTGGGTTCCGGCCATCACAGTTTTTGACAACAGCATCACAGCCTACCTAGCAACTATAAATGTCACACCCACTGGGGACCCTAACACATATGAGTATGCGCTTTCAACCCCAGAGGGCACACAGTGGCAGATTGCAATGGAGGAGGAAATGAAATGTTTGAAAGATAACAATACCTGGATGCTAGTAGATCTCCCAAAAGATCAAAAATCAGTAAAATGCAAGTGGGTATACATAACAAAACGCGATACACAGGGAAACATTGCACATCTCCAAGCTTGTCTTGTCGCAAAAGGTTTCTCACAAACTGAAGGCATCAATTATGAAGATACCTTTGCACCCATTGCAAGAATAGACTCCTTACGCTTGCTGCTAGCGGTCGCAGCACACTTTGACATGGACATCCACCATGTAGATATCAAATCAGCGTACTTAAATGGAGACTTGGATGAAGAAATTTATATGGATCAACCAAAAGGCTTCACGGTCTCAGGGAAGGAAAATCAAGTATGTCTCCTCAAACAGGCTATTTATTGCTTAAAGCAGGCAGGTAGACAATGGCACGTCCACCTGAATGACACACTGGAAGAACTAGGCTTTCAGAAAAGTGTCTCAAACAACACATCAACTTTTATCAGACATCACAATGACGGGGGAGATTTGCTCATCCTATTAGTCTATGTTGACAATATCACCATATTTGGCACGAAGGACAAGATTGAGACCTTCAAATTGCAAATTGCCATGTGCTATAAGGTCAATGAGCTAGGAGAAATCATGCAATTCCTCGGCCTTCACACCATTCGCGACCATTCGAATGGAATTCTCACCATTAGTCAAGAATACTATATTCAGTGGGTACTACAACGATTCAACATGTTGGACTGCGCTCCAGCATTCACCCCTTTTGCAGCTGGAATGAAGCTACAAACAAGCAGTGATGACACTCCAAACCACCAACATCACGTCCTCTATCAACAAATTGTCGGGTCTCTTATGTATGTCATGTTAGGCACACGTCCCGACATTTGTTTTGCAGTAAACTGGCTTGCTCAATATGGTTCAAATCCGACGAAGTCACATTTAAATGCTGCGCATCACGTCCTTCGCTATCTCAAGTACACACAGCAATATAAACTACAATATGGTAAAAACAACTGTAGTGAACTCATAGGCTATAGCGACTCGGACTGGGCTGCCGACATTGATGACCGTTGATCCACCACCGGCTACTGCTATACCTTCACAGGTGGTTGCATGGCTTGGCAGACATGCAAACAATGTACTGTCGTGCTTTCTTCAACAGAAGCGGAATATATGGCACTCACTGAATGTGACAAACATGGAAAATGGACCATTTCACTCCTGCAACAACTCGGTTTTGAAAGCGACCCGATTGAGCTCTACACAGACTCACTTGGTGCAAAAGCCATCGCGGAAAACCCTGTCTATCACGGTCAAACCAAACACATCAATATTCATCATCATTACATACGGGATACCATTTCAGAAGGCACGTTCAACATTTCACCTGTTGGCACAAAAGATAACATTGCCGACATGTTGACAAAATCATTTTCACGCGATTGACACTATTTCCTCGTTGAGAAACTCGGCATCATATCTAATGACTCCATGGGGGAATGTTGTAAGGACAGTGCCAATTGAGTAGGTTTCACAGTGTATTGAGGGTAGATGGTGCCTACACCAAATGCCAGGACACACTCATTTGTTAGTGAGAACTCCCATTTGTTTCCATATGTTTCTTTTACTATACAGTCAGGACACACAACACACTATAAGTGGAATACATTGTATGGTGGTTGTTTAGACATGTCTGTTTTAACAACCATCTTAGGTTTGGAAGAACTGCGCATAGAAGCTTGCCATTTCTACATGTATAAGTACATTAATTAGTTACAAGCAAACAAACAATCGCAATTGTAGTTCTTCCCCCATCGCACTAGCCATTGGCTACACTCATAAATACATCACTCATGCTAAACCAAAGGTTAAGCGCTGAGGGCACTTTCCTATTTAGGAGCAGAACAACAAAAACTCATCGTACAGCAAGGCCAGGTCACAGTTGGGTTTCCAACACATATATATTATTATACACAACTACATATTATATCTAACTTGTGGGAGGACCACAAATCGCTAAACCGGCGCTTTGGCGCCCAGACCGAATTCCCGGATCGGTGCCTAAGCGGAGAGTAAATCTGGGACTCAGCTCCCAGTAGATTCACTGCAGAGCAATATATTTCCTATAGATAAATACATCTAAAATCATAGGAAATTCCAGGGAGTTATTCCCCCAATTTTCCCAACCGACTCTCCGATATAATAGCATGGGAAAACCCCAGGAAACCCTATCTGCCAGACCCTACTACACATGGCCAGTGAGATGAAAATCAGGGAGTGTTCAATGCTATGAGGTATAGTTGTACGATAGCTTTGAAGAAGCAGGCAGGCTATCTGAAACCCCGAGCCGACCGCGAGTGGTCAATCAGTGGCTGATGAGGTACAAGGGTCCATACACCGTTACCAAGTCCCCCAGAAGTTGGTAATTAGGGCGACGTTCAATGGAACCAAACACTACTAAGGTCCATCATGCCTCTCCAGTCAATAATACCTGGACACCTCAGGTAATGTGCTATGACTTGAGCATGGAGCTATGTATCAGTACTTATCCAGGAGTTTCGCGGCTGTGGGTCAAAATGGAATACATTATAATATTTTAGCCAAAGAGCAGCACTCAAGGAATCTATGCTTGTGGGCATGTTTGGAGATTTAGTTACTAGTGGACGGCCAAATTGATTCCATTCCAGAGCTTCCCTGGATGCTGATGTGGAGCATTGTTCGAATTCTGAATAGTGATCTATCTCAGGACCCTAGTGGTATCAGCAGAGTGATCTGTCTCCATAAGGATAGAAGAGTGTTATCGAAATTTGTTCAATGCGCGGCAATTCAGCTCAATGTCGGGGGACATTAAGCCCAGACAACGAACTTCTTTTTTTGGAACGGCAGATCCATTGTTTGTTGGAATATGCAGCACTGCTTTGGGCCTAGACTGTGGATGCATCAGATGTATCCACTTACCTGCCACCACTGCACTTTGCCAATCCACAGTGGAACTTCATTTTGTTCTATTTCACTATTGTTCCACACTAGAATAGTATAAAACCTTCCATGCACAAACTGTCTTCCCTTAGTCGCATTTCTACTTACACAACTGAGGTAAGATTTGTCTTCGGTACTACTTGCTACATGATTACTTATGCAGAGGTTCATTATAGTAAACCTATCTAAGTTTCTACAGGTTATGGGCTTCCCACCCATGCTTTAAAGTATGGAAATTGACATAAAAATAAAACCATGTCAGAAATCAAGCTATCAGCAAAAAATGTTGGGATACTCATTGCCCATAGATGGCCTCTGTAGGTAAAATGGGTAAAACTATCTATGCATGTCCCTTCCCGGAGACGCGTTAACATTGATGCGCTGATCACGACGCATATGTGTTCCGGATATGGCTTACATATGACAGAGGGTGACACAAATATGGTGTACGCAGTGAATGCGATGACTGAGATATGGGGAAATACCCCCTTGGTTACAACAGGATCATCTAAGGAACCCGAGGACATTGGTATTGGGTGACTATTCATACCTTCAAGGTGTATGTGCTATCAGAGGGGTATGACTGGCTGGAATAAAGATAATCTCACATCCTATATTTACATTCACATTTCCCTTTGCATCTGAAACAAAAAATGTTTCAGCACTTTGTATATGCCACATTGTTCAACTAGCAAGTTCACAGATTTGGCTCTCCTGCATTTTGAAGTTTATCGACGGCGAAGATGTAGATTGTGCTTCTGACATAATGGTAAGGTATGCAAGGACAGAAATTCAGGGATCCTAACTGGGGCATACCTGGATCCATTTCACCGCTTGTTTTCTGGCTTTGAGGTTCTCTACTCCTGCTGCTGCTGTTCTGCTTCAGCTGTAATATGCGTTTAAAAATGTTCAAGATAGGACGAGAGCTGTGGTGCAATAATATCCCGGTGCATATTAAGAGTATTGCAATAAGAATTATTAATCTTTCATGCAGGAATAAACGGGACACGGACAAAGCACGTACCCAGCATTTGATTCATTAGCATTCAACCTTATCTGGTTCCTTTGCATGATCGACGGTCCATTTGATGGGCCACTCATGAGCGTTGAGGCTTGTGTAGCGGTAGTACGGATTATTTGGTTGGGAAGATAATTGGAAGAAGCAGATATGGCAACACCTTCCATCACTGGGTCTCCGTGCCATACATGCAAGTCGTTTTCACCAACAGTATTCAGATTAGAGGCCTCGAACCCCTCGCCTCACATATCCTATGCCCTATTCGTCCCTCCACGTTGGATACATCATTCTCCTCAAGCTGAGGGATACTCGAATTGTGGTGTTTATCTCTCAAGCGAAGGATAGAACTTTGAACATTCGTGGTGAAGAGCGGTGGCGAAGGATTGAGATGGTTCAAGAGGCAGAAGGATGGCGTTATATACGTGTTGATAAGGGCTGTGCATCTTAGCGCCGAAGCACAGCACTGTGCCAACATCTGGGGGCAGTGCAGGCTGAACGATCCAACTTCAAACACATGTCCTGTGGGTAAGCTGTCGTTGTTAAACTCTAGACCTTATACGTGCCACAGGAAAATTCATTGAGTAGCGCTCAGATGTCTAGTTCGGGCCAGATGAAATGTTATGTATTGTTATATTTACTAGGCTTGGCTCACCATTCATCATATAAGACTCGTAGTCCATGGAACATGTATTTTGGACGAGATCTTTTGGAAACAATGTGACTTTCAGAACCGTTCGTTACCTGGCACCGGGGATGCAGTGTGACGAGTCTGTAGAAAGCGATTTAGGAGAGAGTTTAGAAACGGCATGAATACATAAAAGAATGAAACACTAGACTGATACCGGTGTTAGGGATTGCTTAATAGACATACAACCATGGTAATGAACAGGCCTGCAACAACGAGACGATATCAAGGGGCCAGCGCGATGTGTGAGATATGTTGTGATATTTAGTATGTGACTTTTCCTATTTCTCTGTGTTTTCTGTGATTTTTCTATTACTACTACGCACATATCTTTGATATGCGCATATGCTTGTCACTCGCGTGTGACTCCTGTCACAACGCGTCATAATTGAAGTCATTGTTAGTATAGTTTTTCCCTTCTCACCGTTGTATAAGTAGTTTAGTTAGTGTTTTCAATACACTAGGTGGTTTCAGCCCCCCCACGACCACATTGATTGGCGTGCCGGTTTATTTTGTGACACGACTCGAGTTTATGTCACGTATTTGTGTCCTGCTTTTGATGGCCTTTGTGCCTGTTGATATTGAGTCCCAGTTGTTGATTTATGTTGCCGATTTTATTTTCTAACAAGATTAAGAGTCTCAGCCTCTCTGACTGAGCTGATTGGCATCCCATTATGATATTGTCTCTGTTCTTTGACTCTATTTTACGACCTTTGATGACATTTACGACATTTACGACCATTTACGATATTTTATGACCGACATCCCTTACGCAACGACGAATAACACTGAGTTGTCGCTCACGTTCACGCGCTCTCGTTTTCCTGCGCACTTCGTTCAGCACATCCAGCTCCCGATCAATGTGGGAGCTCTACCACACCGTATCGACGTTGGCGACATTTCTCGCATTGCGCCACGTCATACGCTGGCTGTCAATGCAGCCGCCATCGCCCCCATGTCTCATACACTCTGTTTGAAGGGGTGTTCAGTTCGACTGTTCCCATTATCTCTTGTGCCCTTATGCATGCAATCCGGGTCTGACTTGCGTTGCCTGGACCATCCCTGTCGGTTGTGTGCGTACCCACGTAACCATTCTCATCAATTGCAGCATTTACGTGCCATTCCTGACTGCGCGCACGCCACGTTCCTCGTCGTTCATGCCGTCCTAATCTCATTCTTACTCCGTTTGCATTATCACCATTTGTTACACCGCCGCTCACCCCCATCGTACGTGCATCGGTCGCAACTTGGTCGCATTCCGTTCAGGCCATACATGCTCATGTGCCCAGCCCTCATTCATAGCTCATGCCCCCTTTGTGACATTTGGACCTCACTCCATGTGCCACTTGTTCCTGGCCAGTTCGTGCGCGTGCCGGTTTGCGTCTCCCATGTCTACATTGTTTTCATCATATGTCCCGCTCCATTGCACGTGCTATTCGTGTTCGAAAAAGAGCCCAAGAGTAGAATAGAAGATTTAACTGCAAGTGTGTCTGCAGTGATAAGTTTTTATTTTATTTTAGTTTTTATGTATGCTTTTTTGGATCGCGGTCAAAAGAGATAGAATATACTGCTAATTTATTTTACACAACATATTATAAGACTGTGAAGAATAGGGAGAGGTAATCACATGAAAAATAAAAATACAGGAGGGGTGAAACAATATGACAAACATTCAAGACAATTTTATACATATACACAATTTTAAACAAATGGAAACAATGGAGAACATACGGAATAATAGTGGATTCTAAAAATGAACATTGTTGATACGAAAAGTAGTTGGCCAAACTGCTTCCAGTCTCGATAGGGACGCTCGATGACATGAGCGCTTCGTGTTTCGAAGATGGAATTAAGGTCATAGATAAAACAAATGGATTCTTCTTCTTGAATCAGAAACAATTGGACTTAGCTAAATGGATGTAAAGTACTACACTATTCGTTATCTGGCTTCGAATAGTATATTACTTTACCAACGGTACTCCTTCCTGTTATGGGCATGTAGACGCTGAGACTAGAGGTTTGGTACATTCCATATGGAATGGAACGCAAACAGAGCTCAAAAATAACTGCAGTAATTTGGAAAAATGATGAAAAACTCAAAAATGGATAGATCGATCTTGTGCACGTATTAGGCAACATATACAGTTGCCTCTCGACTCGACTCGGTAATAAAAGGCTTCGAAGATGTATGTGTACACATTTTGCAACTTGATAAACTTGACTCGGCTCAGTCTTCATGAATAGATCATAATACACTCGTAAAAGTCGTGAGTTTCGTAAAGGTCATAAAAATATTTAATTTGCTTATGCCAACATCCTCCCCTTCAAACACGGACAACTCCTAAAAG
>QLPI01014296.1:0-14918 GCA_003314275.1 Chroogomphus rutilus | reverse complement strand
TCGCTCATCTCTCCTATCCTTCATAAAGTGTGAGTCCTATTTGATGTCTGTCCATTCCTAGTCGTTCAGCTGACTGAAATGCCGCAGTTGCTTTGTCCGCCATTCAGTATCCGTGTGTGTATGTCCTCCTGTCTGTAGATGGCCTTGAAATCAAGTCGCCGTCCAATGAGTCTATATATGGAACAGTTGTCAGCTGTTCAACCCGGTAACTATCTGTTTTTCTTTTTCTTCTCTTCTCTGCTCTTTAGAAATTCCCTTGTGTATGCTTTACATTGTTAATAGTAAAACTAAATAGAAGAAACTATGAAAAATAAGAAAGAAGTATTTTATGGGGTTTTTATATTTAAGAAAGTAGGCATATAATTCAACAGTCGCTTCTTAAACCTATATAAGTAGGGCATGCATGTACATATTTCCTCATTCTGGGTATCAACTAGGCTTAGGCCCTTCTACCTTCTTCTCCTCTGTTAAGTCCTCTACTTGGGCCAGCATCATCGGCATCCTCCTGAGTACCCTGTCTGTTGTAAATCAGTGGCATGCATGGAAGAGTAGGGTGCAATGCACGAGTACGTTGAAGCCAAAGCCACTACTCCTGGCCTGTAGGACTTGGCCACTCCCGTCCGACACCTCAGCAGTCCCAAAGCTCGTCAGTTACCGAAGCCTGACAGGAAGCATTTAATAAGCTTAAGATGGGATTTACTTCTGCACCCATCCTGACTCACTGGATTCCTGACGATCCTTTGATTGTAGAGACAGATGCATCCAACTATGTGCTTGCCACTATCCTCTCTCAGCAAACCTCGGATGGAGAACTCCACCCTATAGTGTTTCATTCCCAAACTTTCACTTCACCCAAACTCAATTACAACATTCATGATAAAGAGCTTCTTGCTATCTTCAAAGCCTTCCAGCATTGGCGACACTACTTGGAAGGTTCAGCAGATCTGGTTAATGTCATCACAGATCACAAGAACATGGAGTACTTCTGTACTACCAAACTGTTGACAAGACGACAAGCCAATACCTTTCCCAGTTTAACCTCATTATACAGTTCAGACCCAGACAGATCAGCATGAAACCTGACTCACTTACTATACAATGGGATGTCTACCTTAAGGAGGGGATGAGTGACTATGCCACCATTAACCCCAAAACCTTAGGCCAGTTTTCACACAACAACAATTGGCTTCATCCCTTCTAGCTACAAACCTCGCCAAACCTATCTTAAGAGCAACCACACTCATGGACACTGAACAAATCCTCGCTGCCATTCGTTAGAACCTCACCTCCAACCCTATAGCTTAGAAACACTTTGGATCTACTGAAGACCCCAAGTGGCAGACCAACCCAGACAGTCTACTACTCTTCTATGGACAAATCTATGTCCCCAAGGTTCAAGACTTGCCCCTACAAGTCTTACAATTCAAACACCACCACATTCTGTCAGGATACTTTGGAATCAATAAGACCTTAGACCTTATCAGACGTGACTTCAATTGGCCTGGCATCAGATCCTAAATCAAGGACTACTGCAAATCCTGCACCACATGCATGCGAAGCAAACCCCAACGACACAAGCCCTATGGACTACTCAAGCAACTCCCCATACCAGAGAAACCTTGGAATTCAATATCCATGGACTTCATCGAACAGCTTCCAGCATCCTCAGAATTCACGGCCATCCTAGTCATCATCAACTGCTTCTCAAAACAAGGCATCTTCATTCCCACCACTGACATGATCACCTTGCCAAAGCTTGCAGAACTCTTCATCTTACATGTATTCTCTAAGCATGGCATACCTGCTCATGTAACCTCTGACTAAGGTTCAGAATTTGTGTCACACTTCTGGCGATCTCTCAGGAAGGCCCTAGATATGAAACTGCACTACATGTCCAGCTACCACCCTGAAGGGGATGGACAGACCAAACATAGTAATCAAATGTTAGAAAAATACCTTCATGTTTACTGTTACTACCAGTAGGACAACTGGGCCTCTCTCTTTCCTTTAGCAGAATTTGCCTACAACAATGCTCCCAATGCCACTATGGGAGTTTCACCATTCTTTGCCAACAAAGGCTACCACCCCAACTTGACTATCCACCCCAAATAAGACCTCACATCCTCTCAAGCCTAAGACTTTGTACTCGACCTGGACAAACTTCACCAAGAACTTCACTAAGCTATTATTGATGCCCAGCAAGTCTACCAAACCTTGACTGATATCAAACGACTTTCCACACCTGAGTTTGAGATCGGCAGCCTCACATTCATCAAGGCACAGTTCTTTAGAACCATGTGCCCTATTAAGAAGCTTGCTGAGAAGTTTTTGGGTCCTTTTGAAATCATCTCTGGTCCCGGTACTCACTCAGTTACCCTGAAACTTCCAGGTTACATACCCTAGTTTCCATGTTTCAATGCTTGAACCAACCTTGCCCAACATCATTCCGAACCACATGCAGACACCTCTGCCTCCTGTCATAATTGATGGAGAACCAGAGTTCGAAATCTTAGACTCCAAAACCGACAATAGATGCAGGGCTTGTAGGCTACTGTAATTGGTTTGATGGACAGGCTATGATGCGGAAATCTCGTGGATCCTCACAACTGAACTTGATCATGATTCCAAACTTGTTCAAGATTTCCACAAATCTTATCCATCCAAGCCAGGACCCCTACTTATCTCTTAAGTCCTTATATCCTTACTACCAAGAAAAATCATTATATTCCTGTACAATTAAGTGTTAAATCCATACCACCCTTCCTCTTCCACTTCAACTGCCTCACTTCTTCCCTCAATGAGATCCTCTATCCTACCTACTCTACCATTCAACTCCCTCATCTCATCCAGAAGTCCATCCACAACCTTGGACAACTTCTGAATTGAAGCCATAAGAGCAATGACAGGGGAGATACTTGGAGTAAGAGTGGTAATTGGGGGGGTTGTACCGGTAATTTTGCTGGAATCCTCATTGGACTTGGATCCCTTGTTGGAGTTGGACCCCTCACAGGGGATGGAGGAATCGATGGAAGGAACAACAGTGTATCAGGATGTAGCAGATAATCAAGGTTGGGTGGTGTAGACGACTCTGAGGATGACTCAACTCTGGACCTTTTCCTTGGACTATTCCCAACCTCGCTTTCCCTATTTGTCTCACTCATAGGACGATCTTCCTCCTCCACCTCCCCATCTGAATCAAGGATGATAACCTCAGCCTTCCTTTTTCCTTACTCTTTGCAATACCTGTGCCCTTAACTGCACTCACACCATGTGTCCCCTTACCTTGCCAAGAGATGCCACATGCTGTACCTCGCTGGGCACACCACACACAAGCTCTGAAATCTGAGGCACCGGATGTCAAGCGATGCAAGCATGAATTGTTCCGACATTTGCAGTTAGAACAGAACTTCTCGGACCAAGTCACAGGTATCCACTCTCCTTGTGGAGAGCTGTTCAGGGGCACCTTCCCATAGAAGACCAGGTGAATCTCACCCATCTCCATGTTATGCATCAGTTGGAGTTTTGAATACTGAAAAAAAAAAATCAGCAAAAATATGAACACAAAGAAAATTTGAACACATACACATTTATAAATTTAATACATTAATTAAAAGTATTGATCCGATAAAAGAATGATAAAAATAAAATAATTATACTGATTCTTTTTCCTTTTTATTCTATTGCCTTCCCTAATACCCTGGAACTTGTCAGGCATTGGTACTGCCAACAAATGCATGGGCCAAGTACTATTGTAATATTGCCGGCTTCATGATGTTGGTGGGAATCGGCCAAGTCCTGGAGACCAATTGGGGTGGCTTGGCTTCAACGTACTCATGCATTGCGCCCTACTTTCCATGCATGCCACTGATTTCAGACAGAAGGAGTCCTGGGGAGGGTGCCAAGGGTGCCAAGGGTGCCTGCATGAGTAAGGACTTCAGATGGGAGGAGAGAAGATAAGGAGACTTACACCAAGTTGATATCCAGAATGAGGAAGTATGTACATACATGTGCTACTTATATAGGTTAAGAAGTGAGATGTGGAATAAGGAATGGAGAACAATAAGGTATGCAGAGCATGTGGGGGTATTGTCCACAAAGATCAAGAATAGAATGAAGGAATGTAAACGAGAATAGAACAATGAAAATAGGATAATAGAAATGTGGCCAAGAATAGGATAATAGAAAGCGACCAAAATATAAAACAATAGGGTCATGGCTGAGGATAAAACAAGGACAAAATGTCCCAAAGTAGAATGGGCCCAGGAATAAGGAGTAGATGGGTGGGATTAATGGATGATGAATGAGGAAGGAGTGGATGAGGGATGGGAATGAGGAATGAGGAATGTGGATGGTGAATGTGCCGATCCAAGACTGATGTACCAAGTGACTTGCATATGACTTGGTCACTTGCATGTGGACATAGACTGATTGCTTGGTCGGCAGTGCCAAGTTACTGGATACTCAGTACATGTACTTGACAGAACTCCTATATGTAGACCCCTTGATCCAAGGTTCCCACATATCATGCAAACATTGCATGGTGTTAATTGTCTCCAGGATCTCAGGATCAATCTTTACACAGGGTCTAGAATGAGTTGACACAGCCACAACATGCACCCCACTAAAGTTAGAAGTAGTGGGAGCAGTTAGCTGGTTAATGATTGGTTTCGATATAATGGCCATCATGTTCGATGAAGACAACCCAACCAAAGTTCCCCCTCTCATACAAACCTTGCGTTTGTTCACGCCTGCAAACTAGAAGGTTCACAAGCCTTTCAACTCGACCTCATGGATCTCGACAAATACGCTTGAGGCTCTACTATGGTCGATTCCTCTGACAACCTGGATAGCATTAAACAGCATGTTCCAGAATTCTATCATGACTTCGCTGATGTCTTTAGTAAACAGTGTGGTAATACACTAGCACCTCATAGACCTTACAACCTCAAGATCAACCTTGAGGATGGCACTTCACCCCCTCTTGGTTCCATTTATTCCCTCTCAGTGTCTGAACTCCAATCACTACAAGATTTCATCAATGAACACCTTAATATGGGCTTCATTCGACTCTCCCATTCGTCACATGGCACCCCAGTACTATTCGTATGCAAGAAGGATGGCTCCCTGCAACTCTGCATAGACTTTTGCAGTCTAAACAGAATTACAAAGAAGGGCTGTTATCCACTTCCCCTTATTTCTGACCTCTTAGATACCCCCAAGAAAGCTTGTATATACACCAAAATCAACCTTAGACATGCCTATCATCTTATTCAAATTGCCAAAGGGGACAAATGGAAGACAGCCTTTAGGACACATTATGGATCCTTTGAGTGGCTTATCATGCCTTTCAGTCTTTCTAACGCCCCTGCTGCATTGCAGTGCTTTATGAACGACATTTTTGGTGATCTATTAGACAATTGCACAATCATCTATTTGGACAACATCCTCATCTATTCCAACAATGAATCCTTGCATATCAAACACATTCGTGAAGTTCTTCGACAATTACACAAACATAACCTTTACGCTTGAGAAGACAAATGTTTCTTCCACCAAACATCCGTTGAATATCTCAGATATATCCTATCACCCAAGGGTCTTATGATGGCAGAAGACAAAGTCAAGTGCATCACCAAGGATGTCCAATCATTCCTCGGATTTGCAAACTTCTATCAAAGATTCATTTTCAATTATTCCTCCATTACGACTCCTCTTACTCGACTCACTCGCAAAGGTCTGGCATGGAACTGGAGTGAGGAGTGTAGAGATGCATTTAATAAGCTGAAACTGGCATTCACGTCTGCCCCCATCTTAACTCATCAGACTCCTGATTTGCCCTTGATTGTGGAGACAGATGCATCAGATTATGCTTTAGCAGCTATACTCTCTCAACACTCCCCAGACGGCAAGCTTCATCCTGTTGCTTTTCATTCCCGAACTTTCACCTCTCCCAAACTCAATTACGACATTCACAATAAAGAACTGCTTTCAATTTTCAAAGCTTTTCAAAAGTGGCGTCACTACTTAGAAGGTTCTGGTGACCCTGTCAATGTCATCACCAATCATAAGAACTTGGAGTACTTTTGTACAGCCAAGTTGTTGACTAGATGTCAAGCTAGGTGGTTGGAATACCTTTCTCAGTTTAATCTCGTCATTTGTTTCAGACCAGGTTTTTTGGTGTTATGACTCGGTAAAGCCGAGAAGTTGGTCAAGTCCTGCAGACCATTTTGGGATGGCTAGGCTTCAACGTGCTTGTGTGTTGCACCCTGCTGTTCCATGCGTGCCACTGATTTAGACAGGAGAGAGGCTCGTGAAGGTGCCGAGGGCATCGGCTTAAGTGAAGGACTTTAGACAGGGGAAAGGCGGATAAGAGAGTGCGAACCAAGTTGATATTCTGAGTGAGGAACTATCTACATACATCCCCTACTTATATGGGTTAAGAAGCAAGATGTGGAACAGGGTGGCATCAGGAATGGAGAACGGTGGAGTATGAAAAACCATGTGGAGGCATTGTCCAGTGATCAGAAATAGAATAAGGAATGTAGGCGAGAATAGAATAATAGAATATGGCTGAGAATAAGATAATGAAGGAGTGGGTGAGAATAGAACAATAGAGGACAGCCGAAGATAAAACAATAGGGCCGTAACTGAAATAATAAGTGAATATCAAATGTTCCAGAGGAGAATGGGTAAGGGAATGAGGGAATGGTGAGGGGTGGAAGGGATAGGATGGGAGAAGTAGTCTAGATGATGTATTGGATGTACCGGATTTACCGAGCCGAGACTGCGTGATAGTGAGGATAGTATGGGTAAAGGTCGGTCGGTCGGTCGGTATTACCGAGTGAACCGGAGCTCAGTATCATGGTCTTGACATTTGGGCACTAAGCCTGATTCGCTCACTAGACGATGGGACACCTACCTTAAGGAGGGGATGAGTGACTATGCTACCATTAATCCCCAGAACCTTCGACCCATCTTCTCTCAACATCAGTTGACCATGTCCCTTCGAGCCACGAGCCTTGTTAAACCCGTACTGAGGGCCTCGACTCTTATGGACACCAAGCGTATCCTAAATGACATTAAACATCATCTTCCCTCTGACTCCTTAGCCCAGAAACACCTCACAAATAACAACAACCCAAAGTGGCAGACTAATTCCAACAGTCTGTTACTATTCGACGATTGCATCTACGTTCCTGAGGCCTAAGACTTACACTTACCATGTTACAACATAAGCATGATCACATTCTTTCTGGACACTTCGGAATTAACAAAACCATAAACCTCATTAGACACCGCTACAATTGGCCTGGCATGAGGTCATTCATCAAAGACTACTGCAAATCCTGTACGACATGTATGCGGAATAAATCGCAATGTCATAAGCCCTACAAATTGCTCAAACAGCTTCCAGTACCAGACAAACCCTGGAACTTGATATCCATGGACTTCATCGAACAGCTCCCCACATCCTTGGGATTCATGGCCATCCTAGTCATAGTCGACTGCTTCTCCAAACAGTCTATCTTCATTCCCACTTCTGTTACCATCACTTCCGCTCAGCTCACAGAACTCTTCGTACTTCACATATTCTCCAAACATGGCATTCCTTCTCACGTCACTTCAGATAGAGGCTCGGAATTCATGTCCCACTTCTGGCATTCTCTCAGGAAAGCCCTCAACATGAAGTTGCATTTCACCTTGGGCTATCATCCTGAAGGCGATGGCCAGACCAAGCGTACTAATCAGACATTAGAACAGTACCTCCATGTCTATTGCAACTATTAACAAGACAACTGGGCTTCGCTATTACCCCTCACAGAGTTTGCCTATAACAATGCTCCCAGTGCCACCACTGGAGTCTCGCCTTTCTTTGCCAACAAAGGCTATCATCCCAATTTCACAATTCATCCCAAATGCAACCTTGCTTCATCACGAGCACAAGACTTCATAGTCAACCTGGATGAATTGTACCAGTAGCTTCGAACCAATATCCTCGATGCTCAACAAATGTACCAGACCTCAGCAGATGCCAAATGACTTCCATCTCCAGACTTTCCTATTGGCAGTCTTGTGTTTATCAAAGCCAAATTCCTCAGGACTACCCATCCTGCAAAAAAGCTAGCTGAGAAGTTTTTGGGTCCATTTGAAATTATTGTGTGTCCCAGTACTCACTTAGTTACTCTGAAACTCCCTGTCAAGCTTTGGGAATGCTGAGATGTTGGATGGGAACAGCCAAGTCCTGCAGGCTGGAAGTAGTGGCTTTGGCTTCAATGTACTCGTGCATTGTGCCCTACTCTTCCATGCATGCCACTGATTTGCAACAGATGGGGTACTCTGGAGGATGCCGATGATGCTGGCCTGAGTAGAGGACTTAACAGAGGAGGAGAAGGTAGAAGGGTCTAAGCCTAGTCGATACCCAGAATGAGGAAGTATGTACATGCATGCCCTACTTATATAGGTTTAAGAAGCGACATGTGGAATTAGAAATGTGGGACAATAAGGTATGCAGAGCATGTGGGTATTGTCCACAATGAGTAAAATTAGAATGAAGGGATGCAAACAGAAATAGAACAATAAAAGATAGAATAATAGAAATGTGACCAAGGATAGGATAATGGGAGTGTGTCAAGTACATGTACCGAGGTTCCGGTTATTCGGCAGTGCCAACTGAGCAGCCATTCTATGTCCACGTACAAGTGTCCACGCCGCATGCACGTCACTTGGTATGCCATTCTCAGCTCAGCACGTCCACCATACCATCTGCCCATTCCTCGATCCGCTTCACCTCGGGACTTCCTGTCCTTGTTCTATCTTTGTATACAACCCTTGTTTTATAGTCATGCACTCTCTATTGTCCTGTCCTTGACCCATTCCCTATTATTCTATCGTTTATTGTTTTATCCCGGTTTACATTCCTTGTTCTAATTTTACTCATTGTGGACAATAACCGCATGTTCTGCATACCTTGTTGTTCCACATTCCTTATTCCACATGTCGCTTCTTAACCTATATAAGTAGGACATGCATGTACATATTTCCTCATTCTGGGTATCGACTAGGCTTAGGCCCTTCTACCTTCTTCCCCTCTGTTAAAGTCCTCGACTCGGGCTGGCATCACCAGCATCCTTCCGAGTACCTGTCTGTTGCAAATCGGTGGCACGCATGGCAAGTAGGGCACAATGCATGAGTATGTTGAAGCCAATGCCACTACTCTTGGCCTGCAGGACTTGGCCATTGTCTGCCCAACAACCTTCAGCAGTACCAAAGTCTGTCAGTACCCGAAGCTTGACAGAGTGCCCAACTATAAAACAATGGTTGCAACTGAAGATAAAACAAGGACAGGAAGTCCCGAGGTGAGATGGATCGAAGAGTGAGGAGTAGGCATGGTGGATGTGCCGAGCTGAGACTAGCATACCAAGTGATGTGCATGTGGCATGGACACTTGTACGTGGACATAGGATGACTGCTTGGTCAGCACTGCTGAATTACCGGGATGTCAGTATGTGTACTTGACACTCCCAGGCTACACGAACACAGTACATCCTGTATTCTACATTTCAATGCTCGAGCCAGCCTCTCCTAACCCCATTCCTAATTGCATTCAACCACCTTCACTTGACAGTGAAACTGAATTTGAGATATCTGAGATCCTCGACTCGAAAATTGATAATTGACGTATGGCATGCAAGTTGTTGTACTTAGTGTGGTGGGCAGGATACGAAGGCACAGATGAAGAAACTTCATGGCTCCTTGTAACAGAACTCAACCACACTTCAGAACTCGTTCAAGGCTTTCACAAGTCGTATCCATCCAAACCTGGACCATTACCCATTCCCTAAGCACCTTGCAAGTTCTCTTCCATTCACTCTCACTCATTCTGTTTCATTATCACTCTTGCATTTCAGTTCCATTCATTCTGTCTTCAAGTTCAAATAAAAACAACAACCTCAATTCCAATTCACTCATTCCAACTTGCAATTCAGCTTCTTCTTTCCATTTTCAAGTTCAACTCTCAGTTTCCATTCCATCATTTCTTATTCCAATTTAACTCTTAATTCCAAACCATTCAATTCACGTTCAAGTCCTATCCAAAAAAGAAAATACAATTCAAATCTCCATGCTATTCTACAATCCTAAGTATACTTCTCCATCCTCCAAATTATCAAAAGCACTTTGTGGCTGTCCAGCCCCCATCACCCAATTCTCCCAAGTCCCATGTACCCTTGGCAGCTCTGACTCTAACTCCCTCCCTACTCTGCGACCTCTGATATTGCAACTGCATCTGCAAATCCCTCACTTCACCTCACAATTCCTCATTTGTCATTCGACTCTCTGACAACTGGAACTTGTGTTCCATGACCTCCTTGCAAAGTTCATCGACTGACCATTGTAATTTGTGAAGGGTGGAGGTCAACGCAATGACCGGTGAAGGTGCAGGGGGTGCAGGAGGAATGACTCTAGGAAGAGGCATGACCACAGGAGGTGGTGACAGTGGAGGTGGCAGAGGGGTTGGCACAGGAGGTGGTGGAGGAGGAGGTGGCATGGGAGGGACTGGAGAGGGTAACGACACTGTTATCTGTGGTGTCTGTGCCACAGTAGGTGGAGGGGAAGACTCATGAGGAGGGATGGATGGTGGAGGAGGCAGAGGAGAGGATGGATCAGGGAGGAACAGGGGGGGTATGCACTCTGGGCTCCAACCTCAGCTTTTTCGAGGGGCCCACCTCATCAATTCCATCTTCCAGCGAACCTTCCCTTGACCTCTTCTTCGACCTCAGATTTCCCTCATCCTCAGGATTTCATTCCCTAACCTTTCCCTTACCCTTCCTCTTACTTGTACCACAACCTCTCTCATTGATGCTACATCCAACTCCTCTCTCACCACACCATAGGCAAGCTTCCAAAATCAAGTCCCCATCCCATTTCTTTAGGCATATGTTGCCTCGCTTTATGCAGTGTTTGCATGGCTTTTCTGCCACTCATCCATGAGACCAGGGTGTGTGGTCATCTTCTTCACCCAACCTCACCTTTTGATAAAAGACTCCATGAAGATTGCCCTCATCGTACCTCATCTGAAGATGGAAGTACTGCAAAAAAGCAACCAGTATAAAAAACTTAATTCCAAAACAACACTCTTACTCACCTTCACACTTTTTGAATTTGCCCCTTCAACCCAGGGCTCTTGCACATCGATGTGGTCCTGCTCGAGTAGAGCTTGGCTGTGCTCGATGGTTGACAATGAGAGGAATGGGATGGTGACAGGATGGGCAGTTTCACCTCTGAGATAATTGGTGATTGGTGAGGGGTAGAGACCCATGAGCTTCTGCATATAGGCAGGGTTGATATATGAGGGCTCTATTGCGACAAACGGTTACCACCCAAACTCCCTCACGACTTCTCTTATACACTTTTGTATTTCTAAACTCCAACAGGGCCACCATTCTAGAACTTCATTTCCATGGCCTCATGGGACTCAGCTGTAAGGGGGGGATACTGTTAGGAACCGTATGCCAACATGCCCAACTATTCATTTCAGCCTACTCAGCCTACTCAGCCCAACTATGCCCTCGCTCACCTATCCAACTATATGCCCTTAGCCCACGGACTATATGCACCTCGTGTATCCGTCTTGGCATCACATGCTCCTGTCAATTCATTCATTCCATTTACGTCACACTCCATATGCTTGCTATTCCATTCTGTCTTCATTTACGTTAATATCCTTTCATTTATATTCTGCTCCACTTTCATTTATTTGCAATTCCATTCAGTCTCTTATATCCGATTTGCTATTACATTCCTTAGGATAACTCCATTGGGAATCGCAGTGACATGTCACTCCCCAATGTCATGGAGGAGATCAATATTTGGGACATAGTATTTCCATTCTCGCTTTTCATGATCCTCAGCTTTCTTATTCTATTAAAGGAATCTAGTCGACTCCTAGTAAATTTGAAAGTAGTATAAAGATATTGTACTTCAGTAGTTCAGTCCTCAGTCAGATAATCAACCTTGATTTTTGACTAAGCTAATTCTCTGTCTCGCCTTTCTGAAATTAGGGCCAGTGCAATCTGGTGGGTGCAACATACAAGTTGAAGCCATACCCTGTCCCAAACCTCGCCATTGATTTATCTTTGGGAGATTTTACATTTATTATGATTACGTCACCCCTTCACATTGTAACAGACAACAACAAAGCCACTAGGTTTTTTGTGGAATTTTACAGGCTCATGGCTTTTGTCGACTACAACAACAATGCCCTTCTCTGCAAGGCATATATGGCACTGCCAAAGTGCATCGATGATGGCCTCATCCATTTTGACAAACCTCATACACTCGACAAACTTTGAAATTGTGTTCAAAGGATTGACATGAGGTATTGGGAATGAAGGGCTGAACAGTCTGCAGAGGGCAGTAATGAGCTGAAGAAAGATATGAAATCAGACAAGCCTGGCAACAGATCCACCTCGGACAACCGCCAGCAAAATAACAGCCACAATAACAGCAGCAAGGACACATCTCAGAACAAAGATGGGAAAATGCCTCAGCCCAATCCACCCAAGTACACTAAGACCCTTGGCAAAGATGGCAAGCTTCTCCTGACTGAACGACAAAGACGTATGGACAACAACCTGTGTCTCCTCTGTGCCACCAGTAATCACAAAGTCGCCGAATGCCCCAAGGCAATCAAAGCCCGCATGACTACCACTCCTAACTCTATCTCACAGGCAGCTGATGCCTCAGACATCAATGCTGAGGACTCAGCAATGGTGACCAAAGACTAGTCTGCCATCTGTTAGCCTCTAAGCACACCGAGAGTTGCGTTGACTTGGCAGATACTAGTAGTGAGGTTTAGATCAATGCTCCTATGCCCCCCTATTTTCCTTTAATTTTCCATCATCTGATTGGGTGCTGAATATTCAGCAACCCACCTTGCATGCTTGATCGTATCAGCATCCATTCATAGTTACCTCTTTATTTTATTCTCCTATAGAATTTTTGATCCAGTACTGCTAAATTCAGTCATCACTGAATATATAGACATGTCTACTAGATCTTCCATCAGGACCATCTCTGTCTACCCATCTGTCTGTCATATTACTAGATCCATCGGTCAGTGTCAAGTCCACGTACTGAGACCCATCTGCCGGCAGTGCCAACCAAGCAATCATCCTATATCCACGACCAAGTGCCTGCGTCGCATGCATAACACTTGGTACGCCGGTCCTAGCTCGGCACATCCGCCATCCACACTCCTCGGTCCGTTTCACCTTGGGACTTCCTGTCCTTGTATTATCCTCGGACACGCCCCCATTGTTTTATACTCGGCCACTCCCTATTGTCCCATCTTGAATCACGATCCTATTATCCTGTCTTTTATTGTTCTATTCCCGCTTTGCATTCCTTGTTCTAATTTTGTTTGTTGTGGACAATGACCGCATGCTCTGCATACCTTGTTGTCCCACATTCCTTATTCCACATGTCGCTTCTTAACCTATATAAGTAGGACATGCATGTACATATTTCCTCATTCTGGGTATCGACTAGGCTTAGGCCCTTCTACCTTCTTCTCTTCTGTTAAGTCCTTGACTCGAGCCGGCATCATTAGCATCCCCTTGAGTACCTGTCTGTGGCAAATACAGTGGCACACTGTTAAGTCTGCATGTCGGCGCTTAGCTAGTACTTCCGAAGGGGGTATCCGGGTTAGCGTGAAGGTCCGTAACGGGGCCGAGGACTGAAGGCAGAAGTCGGACGGACTACGGGCAGAGACGAAGCGCCGAGAACTTTAGGATCGGTCGCGGAATGGTTCAATCTGGTCACTAAGGTGTTCGAGGTCGAAGGGACTTGGCTTCAACTTATGTGTTGCGCCCTCCTCGATCGTCTGTCCCTAATTTCGGAAGGGGACAGGAGTTTACCGGAAATGAATCGGAAACTGGTGGGAGACTAATTCGATATTCGTACTGGCGAACAGTCCAGTCGACTGGAAGACTATATACATGCGACTATCCTTGTACTATCTTTGCCGGTCATAATACAAGGAGAAAGGGAGTACAAGGGGTCAATATAAAGGAGAAAACAAGGGAGTGAGGTATGCGATGGTCCTGCGCGTCGGTTATTAAGGTAACGGAACCTTGACTTCAGAGTCTTCGGAGGTTTGGGATCGCGGAATCTCGGAATGTATGCCGGACCTCTGGATATCTGTTGTACAGGCTTTTGGGCGGTCGGAAGGGTCCCGGAAATGGTGCGGGTGGTTGTGGTGCTTAATGTGGGTTTGTTTGGCGGCATGGGCTATAACACACGCATGGCAAGTAGGGCGCAATGCACGAGCACGTTGAAGCCAACGCCACTACTCTTGGCCTGCAGGACTTGGCCATAGTCTGCCCGACCTTCTCGCCAACGCCCCTCGGCAGTACCGAAGTCCGTCAGTATCCGACGCTTGACAGTATACCCAGAATCAAACTACTTTCCGTGCACCCACGGTTTACGAATATGGTCTTTCAAGACACCCCTTTAATGATCTTTCTATCTTCTTATTCGGAACCGGGTTCCTCGGTAACCCATTCTAACTGTTTTGAATCAGAATCTGCTCACAGCTTCATCGGATCGTCTTACTCTTGGAAAAAATATCCAACAAGACGAATCCACGCTCAGCATTTTCGAACCAATATCAGTACAGATTTGGACACCATCCCTTTCTGCCAACCAGGAGGCAACGCCCCACCCTCGGCACTCTGTCCGGCACGCTTGATCAATCAGCATCAACTCACAGACCATTTGATATTTGTTCATGATTATGACCTTTCTCGATCTAGTATTTCTTGCTAACAAAGCACAGATACATCTACTAGATTTTCTGTCCGGACGACTTTAGTCCACCCATCCGTCTGTCATGTACTAAATCCGTCGGTCAGCAATAT